>MJUU01044332.1:28501-126236 GCA_002080025.1 Modiolus philippinarum | reverse complement strand
CATAATTATGAAATAATATCTCATAATTATGAGATGTTATCTCATAATTATGAGATAATTATCTCATAATTTTGAGATACTATCTCATAATTATTAGATATTATCTCATAATTATGAGATATCAACTCATAATTATGAGATATTTTTTTTCTTCATGTGGCATCAATACGCTTCCGTATGGAAGTAATTAAAAACAAGACAAAACATCAATGGAATAAAATAAAATGGAAGGAAAAAAACATTAAAATCAAAAACAACCATATGGAGAAATGATGATCATTTAAGATGCATATTCATTGTATTTAAATTAGCAAAAGAATCACGTGACTTATCAGCATTCTCATCAACGCCGACTTCGTCAAACAGCTTTTACTGCTAAAAACACGGATATTTGGTCTTACCCGTTACTGTATTCCTTTTTAAAAGCACTTCCTTATGGCGTTTCCAATGTCACAACAAAACGTAAATCGAGAATTTTTACAGAAAACGCTGATTTTATAAACTGATACATCTTCAAATTGGGGCATATTTAGCTTCCGTGGGAACTTCGAGTTTACAAAGTACATAATTAAGGTTTGTAGCAGCATTTTCTTTGGCACTCAAAGTTTTGTTGTCTAACCATGTATCTTGATTTTGTAATGACTTTGCACTGAAACTTTGGCAATGAAGCTAGAGAAGTTGACGTTTTCAGCCATGTTGTCAAAATATTTAAAATGGGATGTTAAAGGGCTCGCGCTTCGGATTTTCATATGGCTTGGGAACTTTGAAATTATCTTCTTAGTCAATCTGACACGATTCATTTGACTGCATATCAAATCCCTATCAGAGTTTAACCTTGTACTTGATCTGCAACTCAGTTTTTAGCAAGAATAGCTATTTTTCACAATTTTGCCTATCAAATACGATGGAATTCCGGCACCCATATTTGACTCTGCAATAAAATATGCAAATGAGCTAAAATGCACAAGATTTCTCTATATGCTATATTTGCAATATCGAGCATTAGCCGATGTCACCCTAGACGACCAATTCGATGATTCCATCTTATTTGCAGCATCATTTTCTACCAAGAATGGAAATTCTTAAGCATTTTTGCGACCATTTTGGAAATTCTAAACACACAGCATATGACTTCAGATGATGGTCCAGCTTTGTGCAAAGTTTGAAATCATTCCATTCAGCCATTTCAAAATAATTGCTCCGATAAAAGTTCTTGGAAGACGAATAATCAGGAGAAAAGTAGAATAACAACATGTCACACCGACTTCGTCTGAGATAAAATAATGAAAATAAGAAAAGTACCATAGACAAAATAAATACAACGGAAATAAGAAAAACATAGAACAAAATGAATTATAAGGTAAATAAGAAAAAGGCAACACTACATAAAATTTTGAAATTGTATTGGAATGAACAATGTAATATGTCAGTGTGTACCCCTTAAAATCTTTATACGAAGTACTGTTATCAGCCCAAGGCGTCAGCTAGACTGCTAAAAGCGGTCGTTTAGTTCCTATAGTTATTTCTTTTGTTTGATTGAACGCTTGTAATTCGAATTCGAAAAAAATAACAATACTATAATTGTCAATCACAAATTCCAGGCTTTGAAGGCGTTTTCTTCAGTATATCTTTAAGAGCATTAATATTATTCTTTAGCATGTCAAAATTGTTATTTAACATGAAAATTAATTTAAGACATTGTTACAAATGTATAACAGTGGATAAACCCTCTTTTGATTAGAATTATGAAATAAGGGCAATGATTTATTGCCTCTTTTCTCTTTTACAAATGATTACTTTCCGTCTTAGATATCTCTATGAACATCTCAATTACTATTGACACCAGCCAAAATTGGTGTTATTTTTCAGCAAAAAGAAGCTAATTTCCATGATCATGATGATTCATTTCAAAATTTCTTTATATTTTGAAAACCTTAAAAATAACAATTTATGTAGGTCAAGTCACTATTCATTAATCGATATATGTGAACTATTTATAATATAATAAATAATATAATAACAACTTGAGGTAATAACAAAATGTTCGAAAAGAATTGACAAAAGCCTAAGTCCAAGAGGCAAATAGACAAAGCAGGTGCCAAAAAAAAAACCGGAAAAATTCTCAGCCGCAATGGTCCTGACTTGGTACAGAATTTCAAACTAATCGGTGGGTTAAACCAGCGGGTCAAATGATTTTTCATTTTCAAATAAATCTAAGTAATAGTTTAGTACAAAAGATCCCAGGAGACTTAATTAAGTCTACACGAAGTAAAAATGAATATCCACAAATTGTGTTTCTTGCACTGCCCGATCTTTTCTTTTTGTGTTTTATTTGGAAACTTGGTGTCTAAATCACTGGGAATAAACTAAACGTATTTTTTTTTTTATTATTATTAAACAATTATCCTTTTTCTTATTTATCTGAATCGAATTGAAAATGTTCATAGCTTCCATTGCTTCTATTACCGGTATTATGGTTTAGATTTTTGGTAAATTTCCTGAACCCCTCAAGCATTAATAATGTTATGGCAATCTATCAAGAAACCATGATTTTTTAGATTCCTTTAAATTGAGATAGTGAGTATCAGAATTGACTTTAAAAGAAAACTTAGAAAAAATAAAATAACCTTATTTATTTACCAAAATATGTTTGGGTTAAGCTAAGCACTAAATGCTGCGTTTTGCAGCATTTAGTGCATATCGCTGTTTATGTACATTTGGAGATCTTGTCATTCTACAGGTTTTATGCAAGTGTAGGGGTCGTAGGAATAAGGAGTTAGTAATATAAGGTGGTACATTGTACTCATGGAAAATTCATTTATTTTATGGTTACGGATGTAAGAAATCAGGTACATTTAAATTTCAAAATTATCAATTAACCTAATATTTTAAGTAATATTCCAACTTCTGCCAATGGAGTGCACGTTTCACAGTTGATCCTTTCACGAAAGCCAGCATGAATCAAACATTAGCGAACAAGAACCAAGAAGACAAATCATGTGAAAAATCACCGGAAAATTGTAGACCGTTCTTGTCCTGACTTTGTACGGACACTTTTAAAGAAACGGCTGGTTAAGTAAGTGAGAACCGAACCGTCAGTCTGAAAAGAACAACCCAAGGACAATGGCAACGTCGGAAAAACAAAGAAACGAAGACATAACACGATCACAGCACAGAAAAGAAAATGAAGACACGCACATAAACAAAAATGAACAACACAGACCCAATAAACACCATGGGTGAGATCAGGTGCACCGGTAGAGTAATCATCTCCTGCTTCTTATAAGACACCCGCCATGTTGAACATGTCAACTCCGGTAGTAAAGTGAAATCCGGTAGAGGAAAAATTAGATTAACAATGACAGGATCTGGAGTAAACGCAGATGACAAAAAGTCTCTACAAAAACATGATTAAACCAAGCAATGGAACAACGATTTTATTGTTGTTCGTCATCTTGAAGTAACTATGAGACCTTCAACAATGAGCTATACGCATATTCATAGTAAGATCAAGACGTGCCCTAGCACCGGTCTGAACGGAATTCATTGCTAAACTGGTTTTATGGAACAGATATGGGAAGACAGAAAATACATAAAAGTAATCGGAGGAGTCTTTAAAATTTGTTGTTCACAGATAGAAAATGTAAACATTGAATATTTTGTACATATTGGCACAGTTGTAATGTTATTTATTCCTTTGATTTTTGTTATTTATACTATCACTAATCCGAGATTCTGATTATCGCAAAATATTGACGAATGATCGAACAACGCAGTAATCCACGAATGTGCGCAGCGCATGAGTGAATTACAGTGTTTTTCGATCATTAGTTGAATATTTTCGATAATCAGAATCTAGGATTAGTTATTGTTTTTATTATATAGATCAGTTCTCTCATAATTATTGGTTTAATTTGAGATTCTTTTCATGAATTACGTTTTCCATGTTAATCCGCCGAGATGTTTACTTAACAATAACGTTGACGACGTCTATTGTGACGTCACTTCCTAGAGTGAAATTATGGAAAATAATTTCACAGTTAATTATCACTTTTCTTTCACTGAGAAATTTCAATCTTTCACCGTCCTCTGTATAATACAGCATTTTAATTATCTCAACAACGTTTTTATTAGAATATACACTTACCATCTTTTAAAGTACTCAATACACGTAAAATTGAACTTTGATGAACCGAGTATATTGCAAACTCTTCATCCATGTGACGTAAATATGCAGCTGTTTTTTTTCCAAAGACACTATATTAGGATTTTATATCCTTAATTAAAACAATCCTTTATCCTGCTTAAGGAGTAATACATGTGTTCTAAAAACGTAGGTTGAACGCTTGTAGTCCTAAGTCCTAAAATCTTTTGAGTACTTAATAGTTTCCAATAAGTAAACTGCTTGTGGGTGAGCATATACAATAAAGAGACAATGGATATCATAATTTTAATTTCAGGAACTGTTTCTTAATATATCATATTGATTAGCATCAGTTTTCATTAAGAGAAAACATTGATGAAGTCGGTAGAATTTGAAATCCAAAAATAAATGGCACAAAATAAAAACACCACCTTAAAGATTTCTCATTTATTGAAAACAGTAACAACATTTTAGACTTTACATGTACAAAAATAATCCATTTGTTCATTTCTACTGAGCATTTGTATTGTAAGGCATAAATATAAAGAACAAACAGTAACAAGCAGAATGTCATTTACATAATCCAAATTTCCAAATAATCAACATGTAATACAATTGAACGGATAACTAAATACCTATGTTACTGTACATGTATTAATGCAGATGGTCATTACGACAGCATGACAACTGGTTCCCTTATATTATCACTTTTCTTACTGTATTGAGAAGACAAATTTATCTTTTAAATAAAAGTCACTGAAATCTGATTACTTATACTATAACTAATCAGAGATTCTAATTATCGCAAAGTATTCAACGAATGATCGAATAACGCAGTAATTCACGAATGCGCGCAGTGCATGAGTGAATTACAGCGTTTTTCGATCATGAGTTGAATATTTTCGATAATCAGAATCCCGGATTAGTTATTGTTTTTATTATATAGACCTCTTACATAAAATATAGCGGTTTAATTTAAGATTCATTGCATGAACTACGTTTTCTATGTTAATCCGCTGCGACGTTTGCTTAACAACAACGTTGACAACATCTATTGTGACGTCACTTCCTAGAGTGAAATTATGAAAAATAATTTCACATTTAATTATCACTTTTCTTTCACTGAGAAATTTCAATCTTTCACCGCAATCTATATAATAAATATTTAAAACATAGAGGCATAGTTTTTTTCTAAAGACTTTGTAGACTAGGCAGCAGTGTGACGTAAGCACCGTTCTTTGGAGTAAAAATATCACAACTTTTTCGATTTACCTTTGAATAAGTCCTACAATTAACTAATGCGTTCACGCGCCTAAAAAGAAAAATCATTTCAAGCCAACAAATATACTTTACAACATAATACAATGTTTTTTTCTTCACTTATTTAAATAATAAAGGTAGATCGACACTAATACAAGGCGCATTCGATTGACGCATTTTCGAAACACAAGTCGGATGCGGAATGGCCTGATTTTCAAGCCGGAATATTCCTTACTTTGGCCTTTTTATTGTGACGTCATAATAGATTGACATACACTTTCCCGCGAATTAGCTCCCTTTTCCCGTAATTATTGTCTATTTCGTAACTTATATAAATTATCTCTCTTAATCAAACGGTGACATATAGATTTTTTCAGCTCAACATACAGCTGAAGGGTATACCTCTAAGATATAAAAAAAATTTAAAAAATCTATCTGATATTTATTTCATATAAAAACTTAACAATAAGCATGTTCTTATAGTTCCCTATATATTCTTTGTAAATATCGCTGAAAAATACTGAATTTGAACTAATTTTCCAAGCCTGACAACAGGAAAAGATGATGAATTTTTTTAAACAATAAACTAAGACCTACCAAATATCTTAAAATAAAAACAATTCTGTCTGATATTTTTATTAGGCTCGAACTACCTGAAATACAATGGAAACTCTGAAACAGGCCTCTGTCGGGACTTAAGAACTGATTGAAGAGGTTCAGTACTCTTGACCTTTCAATCAAAATCAGAAGTCTTACAAGTTTATTTAGACTGTAAATTAATTATTTCAATGGTTTCTTGCATTCTTGTAAATTTTAAGCAAGACTTTTTGTAGTCTGTTAAAATAAACTTATGTATTGGTGTAAACAGCTATATCTTGTCCGGTTTTCAGCGTTGAATTTAACAGTAAAATATATTTTTTGGACCAATCTATATGCCCAGAATTCGGAGTTTCCGGTTTTCAGAGGAAATTTTAACATCCTTTAATAAGTTAAAATCCCACACCAAAGCAAATCGTCCGGGTAAGAGAAATAAGGTTTTCAGAAGGGTCGGTTTAGGGAATTCCACAGTAATCTCTTTCTTCACTCAAAGAAATTTACAAAGATTTCTTAACGATATCGAGTAACAAAATACTGAAGTTACTATTAGAAAGTATAAATTATCCAAGAGTAGCTTGGTGTAACATGTTAATTTGGTTATAAAAGACAAAGTCGGAAGCTTACATGAACAAATAAAGGGATATGGAGTAAATGTACATGAGACAAAATCCCTATAAACACATGGTCAAATTAAGCCAATCGGACAACGCTTTCATTGATTTTTGTCATCTAAAAGTCACCATCCATGAAGCCTTCAAAAAAGAGCAAACACTCTTACCTCATAGTAAGTTAATGACGGCCCTAGCACAAGTTTGGGCGAAATTCGTTTGCTAAATGTTGAACAACGCCATACCCATGTATTCCCTCTTGTCATGGATGCGGGATCGTCAATAAGCATAATATATCGGGCAAAGTTCTCTTACATATACTGTCATCCTTTGCCCGACAAAGGGACCAATAGACATAACAACATATGCACGATCACAGAGCAACCATCGAAGTGATTGTAAGAAAACCTGGCAAGTAAAATCGGCAGATGTAGAAAATATATATATAGATTGCCTGAAATTTTTTTTTCTAAATAAAGAAGCCAAATGTTGAATTTTGAAATGCATTCATATGAGAAATTCTCACATGAAAAAGTAAACCAGTAACAGTCTGTTATAGGTATCTGATAAATGTGCTTACTGGAAAACAGTGCTTAGTTTCAATTTGTTTATAAGACGACATTATTGAAAAAATCTCTATTCTAGCCACGATAACTTTTCTTACGAAGGAAATAAAATTTAATTCAAATGAGATCTGTATAATCTTCCGTCGAATACATGAAACATTCGGCATTTGCAGGTGTTTGCTGTTTTCCTGTTTTTGTAATTAGATTTCAGCACATACGATACATTCGATACAAATATATAATACCATTAACACATGTTTCTTGTGTTTGGTTATAGACAGGTGTGTCATATTCTTGATTAGAAACAATTTTAACTTAATGCAATGTCATATAATGCCCCATTGAAACTAAATAGGGGGCACTATTTCACACAGAAAGATATTTAACAACACCAAGCAAAAATTGAAACACGTGATTTGCACTGATGAGAACACAAAATAAAGAAAACGTCGTTTTGACCTTTGATGAAAAGCAGGAAGTGAAAACAGCTTCGACCGGGAACTAGTGTACCATAAATGATTTTCGGAAATATCCAATATTTCTGTAAAGATATCCTGTCAAAAAGCAAAACATAAATAAATAAGCAAAATGAAAAACAAACAACAAAACTTAAAGCAAATACTTGAACTCAACATGTTCCGGCATATAACCTTCATTTTTTTCCAAGGTGTCTAGAAAATTGGCAAACGTGTTTTCATCTTATAATGTCACCATCGTTGTTATTGTAAATGTATATACATGCAACAACTTCGGATAGGATGTATTTTTACATGAAGCCATTGACTTAGTGAGCACACAACCTTCACAATGATTTAGTAGTATACTATGCGTCTGCAGATGATGTTACCTCCTCTGTTGAGGGTTTTGTGTCATTTTCACATTTACACATAATAATGATACATGGAATTTTCGAGTCCGTCACCTTAATTGGGTTTTCACTACATTTGCACATTATTACAGTATTTCTTCTCATTGCAAGGAGTGTCATATCGGTTCCTTGTCTACCTTCTTTGGTTTCTTGCCAATGGTTTCTTCGAATAAATGGCGTTTTGTCTGAGGTTTTTGGCAAATTTCCTCTTTTCCAAAGCCTGTAAAAATAATTGAAATATTTTAAATTTAATTGATTTTACATTAACTTACAGTAATTCATGACAAACTGATAAAATTCGTATTAAAATAATTCTAACCAATAGAAACACATTCTTAGCATTATTGTGTTCAAATATTCAAAGTAAAACAATATAAACGGTTGTTACCTGGATCGAACAATAAAACAGCCTGTTCATATTAACCTAATAACTTGTTTCATTTTTCTTTTTCATTTTGAAAGAATCAGTATAGCACAGAAGCGAATGAGTTCACGAAAATAACAAAATCCAGACACATGTGGTAAATAAGTAAATGAGAAAAAATGAAGTGCAATGACACGCAACGTCTGTGTAAAATTCTGAAATCACAAACAAAACAACAGAAAACTCTTATAAAAATGTCCCGCTACGTCTACGAAAACCGTCAGACTACAAGAACATCAATCCATGGTTAAGTCAACCGGCAATGTCAAATCCACGTTGACGTAATTCATGTGCATTTGTCACGCCATTTAAGCTTACAGTACATTATTTGAATACCCGAGGGCGTAAATCGTAGATTTGACGGTCAAAATGCAGTTTAAAGGCGACGCGCAGCGGAATCTGTAAACGGATATTTTGACCGTCAAATCAAGAGTGAGTCCCTCGGGTATTTAAATAATGTACTGTTATTGCGATCCTAATGCCACAAATCAATTTCATGTTCTATTTTTAACTCGTGAATTTGTAACAATATTAGGAACCAGACTAAACAGGGAACCTACTTTGTCGCAGGTGTGTAGAAATTCAAATAGTAGTAGCACATCAGCGTTAAGCTCTTGGCTCGAGGCTGTGTCTTTGCTTTTATCAGAAAGTCACTTTTTAAATCACCTGCCGCAAAAAAAAAAGAAAAAACAAAAAACAAAAACAAAAACAAATCGACTCCAGATTTCCAAATGTTTTGATTTGATATGCAATGAAGAGACATAAGTTATCGAAATGTGCATATGTAGAAACTAAATGAACAGATACTTCTGTATTTTGTCATCGAACTCAAGATAGACAAATATATTGCTGTTTAAAAGGGTCAGTTCACAATAGGAATTAAAAAAAATATAAAGTTTCTAATCTAGCTTGGATTTCAAACGCCCGTCAGCGTCAAATTACAAAAAAAAATCCAGACAAAAAGCAGAAGCAGGTGTATTTTGAAAATGGATAAGAGTTAGCATACTATTGCTATGACTTCAAAATAAAATCAGTGACACATGTCATATTTGTGAGCATGTTTCCCTCTAGGAGCGATGAAAAAATTATTAAGTGAGTGACACATGTCAAATGTGAGATTATATCCCTGTAGGAGAAATGAAAAAATATTATCCTCGATGATAATTATATAGATACAAAATATAATTGTAATTCAAGCATCACGTCTGCTCCAGAAATATATAGTCTTCTATTGTTCCAGGAAATGTCTGATACAAGATAACTTGAAATGCGTCAAGAGGAGCAGAGATACGAATAATTTCATCTCCGAAGACGAGATAGACAACACAAATTACCATAGTATAATTCAAACAAGTTTATCAAAGACTGTTCTATTTCAAGAGTAGACGGAACTGTGCCAGGATGCATAAAGCCTTTAAAGTTTTACTGGTTCAAATAAGTTTTTAAGCACAACTTTTATTTTGCAATAAGGTATACACTGAAACCGAATATGTTATAGATAATCCAATTTGAGAGCTTATTTACACTTCTACATTAATCGGCTTTTAAATTTTAAAAGGTTTCACACTAAACAGTTTTAACGATTTATCGTAACCATGGGCTCAAAAGACAAGATATCATTACGTGTCAAATATATACAATTCTAGAATATTCTAAACAGTTATTTTAAATGCAAAATTAAAATCTAAACTAAATGTAATAAGCTCAATATATAATCTAATCATGCATATGTGATTAACAATGAAGGAATATAGAGTAAATACAATGAGACAAAATCGCTACAAATACATGTTAAAACAAAGCAATGTAACAACGCTTTTATTGTTGCTCTTCATCTTGAAGTCAGCTTGAGGCCTTCAACAATGAGCAATACTCATACCTCATAGCAAGTTCAAGACGGCCCCTCGCAACGGTTCATTGCTAATTGCTGAGTAACTCTTTGGTCCATGATTAGACAAACGGATTAGGCACAAGTAATACAACTTATCAATGCCTTCTCCAACATTTTACATAATAAATATTCCATGGATGTGGGGTCGTCAACAAACATAAACTTAACTGGCAAAGTGGTCTTACATTTTAGACAGTGGGAAACGTTTTTTATATAATTATCAACCCCCTTCTACTTTTTGTAATTAAATATTGTTCAGAAATATAAACATTAACATATCTTTATACAGAGAATTTTTTTCCTTTCTCTTAATTTTATTTATTTTTTTTTTGTTTTGTTCTGTTTATATTTTGGTCTGTCCCATAAGTTATAATTTATCAATCTCTGTTAAAAAGTTTATGAAAATTCAAGTTTTGCATGATTCTGATATGCTCATTCCATAGATATAAGAAATATGTATACCTTTTACCTTATTTGAACTTAAATTCCGACTAATTATGACAAAATTGCTAAGAGAAATCAAGTTGGAATAATTTTAAATGCGTTAACTTGAACATGTTTATAAATAAACCACAAATTTAAAGAAAAATCCTTTAAGGTGTCTGCAGGGTATTAATTTCCTATTATAGAATTTTGTTAAATTTTCTGTGTAGAAGCATAATTGTATTATTATTCAAAATGTAAAATAAAATTTGGGGGTCACCGTGCATTTAAGGACAAAAACTGAAAATGAAATTTCAGGATTTTATATAGAAATGATAAAGAAAATGATTATATGAGAGGATAGCTTGAAAAATCTATTATAGATTTTCTTCATACTTTGCATGTGTTTTGAAATCATTATATAGTTTGCATACACAAAATAAAAATTAGAGGTCACCGTTGAAATAAGAGAGATACATTGCAACGTGTTAATTTCTCTGGTGATATCTATATTAAATTATTTTATCAAATTATCTCCCTTGAATTATTTTTCTGTTCTGTAAATCCAGCAACAGATTTAAAGCTCATGTGTTTTAGTTCACATTTTTGTAATGAAAATGTTGTAAAAGTGATAAGGTATAACAATTTTAAATACTTTATAACTTTTATTCATTTTAAATACCTATTTTGTTAAATTTCTTAATGAATGAAACCTAAATGAATAAGTATTAGACAAAAATGGCGGATTAATACCACTGAGACACCTTAATCTTGGTTATTTGAACGTTTTTATGTTCTATAGTTTAAAATTCGAATGTTTAAGCACCTTTTTGTTGTAGTCCCCACACTTACATTATGTAGTAGATCAAGCGCTGAGGAATTCAAAGATATGAAATAAAAATCAGGTAATAAACATTGTCCTTTTAAAGTAAAATTACAATTGCTCCTCAAAAATCATCTTTAGTGAACTTTTATTGAAAAGGCGCTGTCGATGTTTTTCCTAATCTTTCTACACGGACGTTCATGGAAAAAAACAAATTCATATAGTTGGTCTTTTATCTATAAATTCATATCATCTGCACAATTGAGGAAGACTTAAGTGCATATGTGATAAGATCTTGCTGCAATGTAAAAAGAGGGAAAAAACGAAACCAAACATTTTTTGTATTCACATTCGTATGACATTTTCAATTAATTGTTTCAATAGCCAGTTTCCTAACATGTTCGGATTGTCCAAAATTGCTATGCATATTTTGACACAGTCATTTACATGCGTACATCATCAAAAATTATTTTAAAAAATCAAAGGATATTAAGTTATCCGCTGACAATATATGAATCCAAGAGACACGAATGAACAACAAGTTTCATGATGAATTTTAGGTAAGCTTAAAAAGCTGTCCAAAAATGGAAAGATAGCAATGTTGCTGTACGTGTTTGTTTCTGAAATTCAGTCAGTTTAAAAAAAAATCGAAATATAAAAATAAAAATGACCATCACTCTAGTTCAAAGCTCGGTTCAATCAATACAAATCACATGTAAACATTTGCTTGTTTCATAATCGTCGTTTATGTTTTCTCTGTGTGTGTCATCATCGTCGTTTATGTTGTCTCTGTTTGTTTCATTATTGTCGTTTATGTTGTCTCTGTCCGTTTCATCATCGTCGTTTATGTTGTCTCTGTTCGTTTTATCATCGTCGTTTATGTTGTCTCTGTCGTTTCATCATCGTCGTTTATGTTGTCTCTGTTTGTTTCAACATCGTCGTTTATTTTGTCTCTGTTCGTTTCATCATCGTCGTTTATGTTGTCTCTGTTTGTTTCAGTATCGTCGTTTATGTTGTCTCTGTTTGTTTCATCATCGTCGTTTATGTTTTCTCTGTTCGTTTCATCATCGTCGTATATGTTGTGTCTGTTTCATCATCGTTGTTTATGTTGTCTCTGTTTCATTATCGTCGTTTATGTTGTCTATGTTTGTTTCATTTTCGTCGTTTATGTTGTCTCTGTTTGTTTCATCATCGTCGTTTATGTTGTCTCTGTTCGTATCATCATCGTCGTTTATTTTGTGTCTGTTTCATCATCGTCGTTTATGTTGTCTCTGTTCGTTTCATCATCGTCGTTTATGTTGTGTCTGTTTCATCATCGTTGTTTATGTTGTCACTGTCTGTTTCACTACCGTTGTTTATATTGTCTCTGTCTGTATCATCATCGTCGTTTATGTTGTCTTTGTTTGTTTCATCATCGTCGTTTAGGTTGTCTATTTCATCATCGTCGTTTATGTTGTCTCTGTTTGTGTGGTCCTTTTATTTGTTTTTTTTATCTTATCACATTGAAATGAAAATTTTATTGTTGAAAACCTTCCATATATCATTTCGGTAGATTTTGTTTAAATATGGTAAATACGTTTCAGAAGGGGCCAATGTTAAACAATGTTCCGCGAATACATTTGGTCTTATTAGATCGAAATAAATAATCTTTGTAAAGATCATCCATACATTAATACTTTGAAGTACGGTTCAATTTTTAATGGTATAAGAATTGAAGGATATAGGGTAAATGTGTTCACAATCGATGCTTTAAATTATTGAAAGGCTAGTTGTCAGCTGACTGTGAGGAACATTGACTTTCGGCAAAGCGAGCCTGACAAATATCTGACCTCTAAGGTCGTTTTGACTTAGTAAATGAAACCCAAACTTTTTGTTTCAGACAGACAAGAAAACATACAATATATATACGAAGAGATACGAAGAGCAACAAAAGGGAAATTCAATTAACAACCTACAGTTTGCACCAGTACTGTCTGACGTTAATGCCTATATAAGTGAAAATGTCAATTTAAAGATATCTGAAGTGACAAATATAGTAAAGATTTATATCGTTATCACACGAAAGGTTTAGTTCCAGCTGAAATGTAAAAGTTTTGTCTATTTCCAAGTTGTTAGCCTCCATCTTGACAGCTGTAAAAGAGGCTTTTCAAAACTATTGTGATACTTTTTTTTGAAGAAGAAGAGGTGTAAATGTAATGTGGATATTAAAAAACTCTTAAAATCGAAATCATTATCACACTGCAACAACTTTTGACTTCTCCACATTTTTACTACCATTCATGAGGCTTTTTTAGGGTATATTGGGATACGGGATATTCACCACTTTTGTTAATGAAATATGGGATATTTTAGGCAAAATGTACCGGGATATGGGATATTTTGACTTTGGAAAACGGGATATTTCAATAATTAATGGGATATCTTCAATTTTCAAAGGGATATTTTAGTCAAGACTTACTGGGATATGGGATATTAAGACCCCTCTAAACAAGCCTCACTCATAATGGACAAGGGAAATCTTAAAAGATAAATTTGATTTAAAATGGATATTGTTAATTGGAAATAGATACAAAAAACCTAGAAAATTACTTCAATTTCTTTCTTTGGAAACGGTCATTTCGACAACTTACATGTATTTATCAAATCACCATAAACAAAAAGATGTGTAAAAGCTCATACAGAACAGAAGCCTGTTTAAAGAAGGTCTCCTAAGATCTATCTTAGCTTCGATATATCTTAGAATGACCTTAAGTCTATCTTTCTCCCAAAGTCATGACCATCTTAAGACTTAACTTTGGAGAAAGACGTTTAAAGACCATCAAAAGATATATCTTATCTTTGGACACTTTTATTTAACGATCCCCTGGTTACTAAAACAAACTTACTTTAATGACGAAAATCAGCTTCCATGAGGGAGATGGAATGTAAAACATCGAAACCGCTGTTTTTTATATTTTCTGTTTTACCTACGAACCCCATATGTTTAACAGTGAATACAGAGGCACCATATGCACATGTACGAGAAATGAAATTCCATTTCACACGGAACAAGAAATTATAACTTTTTTCCACGTTTCATTTTCATCAGAATTCAGGAATTCTGCACTGAATCTGCTCTGAAGAGACATAAGTTGTCGAAATGCGCATATGCAGAATCAAAATTCACAGTAACTTGGGTATTTAGTTATCCATCATATCACCAGAATAACGTACTACAAACACGATGAATGAAATTAACGGATCTTCAGTGTAACACGGTTACATCCTCGATATACTGTTGCTGTGTAAGATAATGAAAAAGTAATGCCTTTTCATACAAATTTGTATAAAAGTACATGTTTTATTGTAACCGAATCACCCGACTTGTTAAGCAATACTGGAATGGGATATAATAAACAAGCAAAGAATGTTTAGTAAAGGTATATTGTGTAGAATGTATGATTTAATGATGTATGATGTATTGTAAAATTTTTTCTCTACATTCACAGTAAAAGTTGTTACGAACAGGTTGTTAATTAATCGTATTTGTTGGTAATAAATGTGGGCAGAACAATAACACAACCCTGAAAAATCAAAATAAATAATTAAGTCTTAAGAACCCTCAGCTGTCCTTGATACCTCTATCTTGCACTTTCTCTCAAGTAATTTTTACTTTTGAATCACTGGAAAATTTTACATTTGTCTGTGAACTAATTAGTAATAGTTTATTATTGTCTTTAATTGTGATATAAAAAAGGTTTCAACAACAATAATTAAAATGCAATCATAACAGTTTTTTAAAAAAAACTAAAACCGAAAAAAGAATATAGTTCTTTTTTTATTTGAAAACTTTGTTGCAATTTATTTATGGGAACAGTAACCTTTTTCCGTTTCCATAAACAACTCCGGAATAGCAACGTTTCAGGCATAAGATTACATTTCTGATTATTTAACTAGTTCTTCGTTGATAGTTACATGTAAAAAGGTAAACCGTACTTTAGATCGTGACTCCTGTAAATTAGCATATACTTTGGCGATTGGTATTTAATGTTGTAAATTAAAGCGATTAACATGTACTGACAGATGCTATATGTTGTAATTATGAACGAAATGATTTTACAAGAAATATGCTATTAGTTGCACACAAGTAGGAACCTGAGTGAGTTCGACTCTACAAGAGACAAGACATCTGGGCCCTTGTTTACGAAGGTTTCCTAAAATATGTCCTTAGATATATTTTGGGATGTCACTTTGGAGAGTCTTAAGCCATCAATTGCTGAGACATGTAATATGGTGTCAACAAAGCTATCTTAGGATGATTCTTTCTTATGCAAAGTTAAGAGTATTTTAGATCATTTCGATATAGAAAAAAAATCATGATAGTTAAATGATTTTTATTAGCATTAATAATACATGATTTTTTAAGTTGTAGTTGTTACGTGTGTGTGTGTGNGCAGTGTTTGTCAGTTTTATTGATTTCAATTTTTTTGTTTGTTAATATAAAACATCTTGAAGTCATGTGTATTTAATTATGAAATAAAACAAATTTGAATTTTAATTTATGTTAAATACGTCCTGTCAGGTCCTCTCAACAACTTGATGTATATATATTAACTTGTCACGAGTAAGAACTGAATTCTTCTTCAAAATAGTACATGTAAAATATATTCGGCAAAATAAAATATGTCCTCCTTAATCTTACAGCTATCAAAATCTTAATAGATATATACGATCCTTATCGATATACTAGTAGTCTCAGCCGTCATAGACATCAAATACCAGATTTCGACGAATATTATTCCTTCGATCTCTCGGCAATTTTGCACACAGCAGCCAAATTTAGTATTGGTGCGAAATTCTAACATCCTTATATTTAGAATCATCTTAAGACCATCTTAGGACAGCTATCAAGCCATCCATACTTGAGGATAAAAAGTTGGACATCTCCTAAGTTAAGGAGGTTTCGTTGACAACTTAGGACGAAGATGTCTTTTAAGACCATCCTAAAACTATCGCAAGAAAACTTTGTCGACACGGTCCCTGGATTTATGAAAAATAAATGAAACAAATACGAAGGTCCTAATGATGTGTTTGGAATTGTATTAAATACAGTGCAACAACAAGACACGTTCTGTGAAAGTGTGCAGAAATTCTTTTCTTCAATAAGAAGATCGGGGTTAAAGTTTGGAAATATAGAATCCACAACAGCATCGAATAAGAAACGACATTTCTAAACTAGGCATAATTAAATTTTCAATTTTTTAACGCGAGGCTTGCTGAGCGTATTCAATATATGAAAATGCAACTATCGAGAGTGTAGAAATGTCGTTTCTCACGAGATACAGTAGTAAATTTTATTCCTCTAATGATTTCAAGGATATTTTGGACAAAAAAATAAACCACCTTTTCTGATGATCCGAAATAAATGTGTTCTTTGAGCGTGATGTCAGCAGTCATGGTCACCTTTTTCATGACGTCACAATTGTAGAGTAAGAAAACGGCAAACAAAATTGACGTCATAATTGAATTTCATCAAATCACTTGGGGAGAACAACATTCTCTCTAGAGAGGAGAAATGTATTTCTCCCACTTTTCAGGAAACGTGAAAACGGGACAAAAATAAGAGAAAATGGATTGATGTCATGTGTGTTCATTATCGGTATAATGTTTTTTTGTTATCCAACGTAAAGTAGAAAATATTCCTTTTTTTCTTTTTGTTTTGTTATTTTTTTCCCTTTTAGTTAATATCATTTTTCTTTCTAGTCCCCATATGAAAAGCCGAAGGGGCTATAAATTAGGTTGCGTCCTTCACTGCACATATCCCTACTATTTCATTATGTAACATCGATATCATTTAGATACTGACGTGGTATTTGGATGTTGCTATAACTTGGTGAGTAAGTTCGAATCTCCGTTTGGGTAGTTGACTTTAAGCTTAGTAATTTTGCTTGAATTTTATGACTTATTTCAAATTCTTACCGTATTTAAAATATCGACCTAGTATTTTGTAAATTACTAGAACTACATTCAATCAGTTTTAGTTCAAACTTCATACTAGATCATTGCCTTTTATCCGAATCCAAAGATTTCGTTCAATTCATTGCCATTTATTGAAGGTTTAGTCTTTGAATTTTTAGATTTTAGGAAATTTCAAGTTGCCCTTTATTTCTTTCAAAATTGTTTGTTGGGTTGATTTTGTATATAAAATAAATCATGTATTATATGACCTAACGGAATCTCAAAATAGAGTCACATTCAGACCAGAGGTCTTTCCAAGAAGTTCAATATACAAAGAAAGCACTATGAAGGGATATTACAATCCCGGTTATATGAGACTGTTCTTTTTCCTTACTGGAGGTGGTCGCTAAGACAGGTTTTATTGTTTCTATTATTAATTGTGTATGATCAATTGACTTTTGGTTGATTAATGACCTTGAATTTGCAAATTTTCAGTTGTAAAGGTTTTTTTATGATAACTTTAGCTTTGGTATGGGGTCTTGAATTCTGTCTACAATATTTTAAAAGGCTTTCATCCATGAAGAGTTTGGCGCTGTAGTTCCGAAGCAGTATAATTGTGGTTGTAAAGTACCTGCCAGACTCTCGGAAATGCCGTTAGAGGGTAACTCAATCATTGGAGTCTCATATTTTCTTTAATTTACTAATTCATATTTCATTTAAAAAGTATGCATTAATATCATCTTCGAAAATTTGCAAAATGTCAAAAGTTTTACTATACATACATTTCTTTAATGTATAATTGAATTTTGAAAGTTGGTATCGTTTCTTTTGTGGCCTGGTATATATTAACGCATACACTTATGAATCAAAGGTGTATAAGAAAATCAGTATATTTTAGATATGATTAATCTGATGGTCTAATCGGTTCCTACATGAGACTTTAAGTAATTTTATTTATGTTATTTCCACCTGTAGCTGTCAACAAAATACTTGTAATGTTCATGAAATGTTATAATCATGCTTATTCTAAAACTTTTCGTATTAATGGTAAGTTAAGAAATATAGAAGCATTTTCCTTTAAAATCAAAATTCATCTTTGATTTCCAAAATTGGCATTTTTGCTTGGTTATGAGCACCCCTTGATTCTAGCAACAAAAATCCGAATCCGTTATTTATGTTTGTGATTAGTTGTTTATGTGTTTTTTCTTGTGCAGTTCCCTTATGTGTTTTGGCTTGTGATTCTTATTTTCGGCCATTTTAAATGTTGCTGTTATCATGACGTTGTGATGAATTGTTTCGGAAGGCAATATTCTAGAGAAAAATGCGTACCACTGTTATTTTGCTAAAAATCAAAGGTCTAATTAAAACTGTATTGTTTACTGAGTTGAGACTGGCGACACAAACTATTGTCCAAGTTGTTTTTAAAGGATTTCACATTTACTCTATTATTCCTAAAATACAACACTTTTTTACAGGCAAATATACATTGCTCAACACCTGACAATAAAAGGTTAAGGTCATATTGTTTGAAATATAAACTGAAGTTTTAAAAACAATATGGGTTTACTTAAATACTGCAGTGAAAAATGAAAAATCGTGTAGTTGAAAGCTTTCTATGGTATTTCTATAAAAGAAAATTTATGAAATTACGTTAGAATTATCTAAAAGACACTTCTCAGTCATTGTCAGATGATTAACAGTTTTTTTCCTGAAAAAAAAACTATATGAATACAAAAATAAAACAAAAAAATAACATAAACAACTACATTGTATTTATATACACAAAAGCAGTCTACAAGAAGCATCGCTTAATCATTACCCAGTAAAAGTGATGACGTAGAGAAGGAAGACAAAAAAATTATTGCAAAAAGCATGCATTCACATCGAAAAGCAGAAAAGAAAAATGACAGAATACACTGACCTTATCAGTTAGAAATGTCCAATCGAATTTCATGTGGTCTTATCTTAATACGTTTGACATCCGTTGTTCTCACAAACAAGAAGATGTATGCATTGTCAAGCTTGTCATGATTATTACTGGGTTTTGAAAAAGCGGCCTTCCCAACTAACCTTGGTTTATGCACCTTGCACAAGTGGAAAGCTCCATAAATAATTGGGTTTAGTACTGTTTTTGACTGACCAATCGTTGTTAGAACTGTAATCAATGTAGGATCATATGTTTCGTCTGTTTGTGCAAACGATTTTCGGGTATAGATGACATAGTATGGAAACCAACATATTACGAAAGTAGCGACAATAAAAATTGACATTCGTAAAGCCTTCTTTTTTGCTTTTCTCATAAATGTACTTCTGACCTGTCCTCTAGCAACCTCAGATGATACAGACGCTGTTTCAGGCTCTGAAAATATACATAAATATTATCGTAATACAATGTACACAACACTGCATCTACGTACAAGATCTGGCAGAAACCATACATCTGTAAATGATTTCTCATGTCTTCAAAATTAATTTTGCCAATCTCCTTTTCGGCCAACTGTTGATACGTTAACCGAATATATAAATTCATATCGATTCCCTGCAAAATAAAGGACTAACTTTGATCGATATCTCGCAGTGAAATCTTCTTACGCAAATGCGTGTTTTACTGTAACCGATTTTGAGATTTAGAATTCTTTATTACATACTTAGCGAAGATATGTTCTGTTTTGTATATGTAATATAGCCGGAAGTAAACAATTCATATCATATGCCCAGTCTGATATGGCCATATCAGACCGCCTCGTTCTGAAATATCCATATCAGACCGGTGATATGGCTTTTTCAGCCCGGGTGTGATGACAACTCCTAATTGGAAGTATAAAATAAACAGATTCAGACATGGCCTTTTCCATATCAGCACGGTTATCATCCCTCGACCAATATCAGCCCTAGGCTGGCGCCTCGGGCTGATATTGGGGTCTCGGGATGATAACCGTGCTGATATGGAAAAAGCCGTGCATTAATCTCTGGCTATTATACATAGAAAATAACACATTACATGATGTATCAGCTCGAGGAACAAATAACAGACAAAGAAAACCACCAAATCCCATTGAAAATATTGTAAAGGATTGATACGGAAGTATAAGGATTCTGGCATATTTCGTTCATTTTATGATTAGTTTCAACAAATTTTATGGAATTAAAACAAAATTTAAGTGAGGAAGTTCAAAGAAAACTCTGAGTGATATTCCGGCTAATCTCCCGCTATTCTTAACACCGAACTTTTTATGGCAGCGTGACTGGTTGGCACAAGTGAAGCACATCTGATGACACTGTCAGATGTTCACTCCGACAAAGACTAACATTTGTTGAGTTTTTGTTCATTTCTTGTTTATTTGTATGTATCAATTTGTATTGTGTCCAATGGAAGAGTCTTTTAGGGAGTATTTGTTGTATTCCATGTATCTGTTTACCTCTGTATTGGTTTACCGATTGGCATGTTATGTTTGTCCATTGTAAATGAAAATCAAACATTAGAAGGCTAAAACTCTTAAACATATGAAGCAAATGATAAGGAACAAGTAAACACATGGGCAAACTTTGACTTTTATTTCAGATCAGGACAGATCTTCACGTACTTATACATGTAAATTCAAACCAAATATTTAAAAGCTATAGTCGACTAGCACCGGACTTATCATAATACAAATTATGTTAGTAGTATATATGTTACGATAATAGGTGAAATCAGAGAAAACCGGTTTTTACTTAACAAATCAGTAAATACCAGTAATTACTAGCCAAATCAGGAATTACACGTATTTACTGATTGTTTCAGTAATTACACGTAATTACTGAATAATCCTGTCATTTTTTACAGCTATTTACTAACATTAAAAAAAGACAGAGATGATTTTTGGATTCAAGAAATCTGGAGTCCTGCAACAATTATAGTCAATATAAATAGTTTGTATTTTGAAAAGTCGTTGACAAAATGGATACATGGATGTACCGTTGTTCAACATTAGCAAGTGAATTCCTATCAAACCGGTTCTAGGGGCCGTCTTGAACTTACTTTGAGGTAGGAGTATTTGCTCTTTTTTAAGGTGTCATGGTGACTTGAAGATGAAGAGCAACAATGAAAGCGTTCCATTTGTTTAATCTTGCAATGTATTTATAGGAATTTGTCTCATGTACATTTACTCCATATCCCTGTATTTGTTCGTGAAATCAAAAGTCATGCCCATTTTATATACTAAGTAGTTTAACAATGTCAGTTATTAATAAAGGGCTACGCCGAGCGCAGCATGATACGACCGCAGCATGTCGTCCACTGAAATTTGAAAAAGTGTAATTTAAAGCAAGTATGGACAAACGAAAGAGCTTGACACAATATTTAGAAGGACGCAATATGGAGATTGACCCAGTAATTAGCTGGACACAAACTAGGGAAAATAAAAATTAGCCCTTATGACTCCTTATGATTCCTTTTTGACCCTTTATAGCTCAGAAACGGTAAGAGCTACGCCCAATCCATTGACATACTGCTGACAGCATATATCAAGAGGAATCCAAAGAAAAAAAAACCATCAAAATGCGATGAAAAATAAAAATTTTAGTTAATCTGCAAACTTGCAGTTTTTGGCTTCTGTGAACCTTTATAGCAAGGAAACGGTAAGAGCTACGCCAAATCCGTTGACACACTACTGAAAGCTTGTATCAAGAGGAATTCAAAGAAAAAAATCCCATCGAAATCCGATGAAAAAAAAAAATTCAGGCAATCTGCAAATTTGAAGTTGTGGCCCCTTTAAACCCTTATAGCTCGGAAACGGTAAGAGCTACGCAAAATCCGTTGACATACTACTGAAAGCTTACATCAAGAGGAATCCAAAGAAAAAAATCCCATCGAAATCCGATAAAAAAAAATATTAGGTCATCTGTAAATTCATGATTTTGTCCCCCTTCGGCCCCTCATAGCTCGGAAACGGTAAGAGCTACGCCAAATCAGTTGAAAACAACTGGAAGCTTACATCAAGAGGAATCCAAAGAAAAAAATCCCATCGAAAACCGATGAAAAATAAAAATTTAAGGTTATCTGTAAATTTATGATTTTTGTCCCCCTTGGCCCCTCATAGCTCGGAAACGGTAAGAGCTACGCCAAATCCCTTGACATACTTCTGAAGGCTTAAATCAAGAGGAATCCAAAGGAAAAAATCCCATCGAAATCCGATGAAAAATAAAAATTTTAGGTTATCTGTAAATTTATGATTTTGGCCCCCTTTGGCCCTCATAGCTGGGTAAGGAAACAATTTACCAAAAATCTAATAGTAGAGCGCTATGTTAATTTTTCATAAGGAATCCTTTGGAAAAAATTGCATCAAAATCGGACTAAAAATAAAAAAAATTAAAATTTTTGAAATTCGCCCCTTTTGGGCCTTATTTATCTCGTGAACGGTACATGCCACGTAAAATCCGTTGCATACTCCAGATTGGAAATTTTCCAAGGGGTTTACTGAAAGAAACCCCATCAAAATCCAATAAATAATAAAGATTCTACAGTCAAATATGTGAAAACACCTAATTTAACCCCTTTTGGCCCCTTTTTCTTAAACGGGTGGGGCCACAAACCCGAAATTAAAACCCTGGATTGCCATAATGCCAAGAAACCACATACTGAAATTTGAAGATGATCCGTCCACTAGAAACAAAGTTATGCTGGCCACAGACGCCGACGCCGACGACTGCGCCATACCATAATACGACCGTAAAATTTTTGCGGTCGTATAAAAAGGGTTATATGGAAAAAAAAGTCCACCTTTTAAATTTGAATTTTAAAGAGATGAAGGGACACTGCAAAATCAGAGCCTAAAATGTAAATAAAAGTGGTACAATTAAAGACATATAACATAATATTTGAACCAATTGACCACGTTGACAGGGGTCTGTGCTAATAACATTTGTAATTATGCCTTTTAAATTCGATTATAGTTCCCGGCACCTGAATAGGTTTTCAGGGGCTTTGGCTACAGAGCTGCCGGGCGCGTCCCCAGGTGGTGGATAGGGGAATGCTCTGTCTTTGCGGGGTAGTCAGGTCATAATACGGAAAGCCTGACCGCGAACCATTGTAGCCAAACTGTGTGGAGAAACGCCACGCTCCATGCAGTATAAAGACCCCTTCTATATTTCTCTAAAGAGATCAGACGCACTAGGTGTCGTATAGAAGGCTAAATTTCCTGCCCCTACCCATTTCTCCCCTTTTCCAGTGGCAATCAAAAGTCGTTGCCCCGGTTGTCCCTTCCACCTTTATTTCTTTCTTCTTTTCCTTACAATTTGTTTTGAATTGATTAACTTGTTCTCGTCCTGATATAGCTGAAATATTGCTCATTGGACGTTAAACTCTAACTAATCAATCAATCAATCGATTATAGTTAAAATACAAATAAACGACAGTAGAAAAGTATAAAATTTGTCAATTTGAATACATTTTTGTTGTAATGTAAAAATACTTATGAATCGTTTTCACAAACTTTCAGTTTACTGTTTTATTCAAAGATCGATTATTGGAATTGCAAGAAATAACGCAGAAGTCAACAAGCTATAAACTTTTCCAAATGTGGAAATCTCCACATTTACGAAAAGAATTAGATTTACCTAAACCTTCAAAAAAGGGTAAATTGTTGCATAAGAAACACTGTCAAACTATATGTTGTACATAATTGTCAACTATGCAGTGAACATGTAGCAATTCTGACCAACTCGACTAATGTGGACTGGACATGTAAATATGTACTCTACTTTTCATTTTAGCTGAAAAGACAACGGCAGTAGAATACCGAAGAAACAAAGGCGTGAAATTTACAAAAATCGAAGTCAATAACTCCTAGACTCATGCAAATATTACAATGTGAATGATATGGAGGACACCTTAGATTTATAGAGTGAGCAGGGCAATCCGACCTGCTTGTTGAAAGTGTGGTCAACCCTTATGTGGGCTTTGTATCAGTGGACAAAACATGGAAGATAATATCTTATACCTATAATTCGAGTTGCAGTGTATGATCCCTTGACTGTTACGAAAATTTCGAAAGATCTTCCAAAAAGGATATCCTATATTGAAAAATTTAAAATAGGACTAATTTGCCTAATTTCAGCTGGACGTTAGGGTTTTGCAGTTAGTGGGCACTAGATAGCAGGTAGGTATGTATAGTACAATTTATGTCTTCAAATTGTAACATTTATCATTTTATTATTTTATATGTATTTTTTGTTTTGGGTTTTTTTTTGTACTGCTGGTTTTTGTTTTGTTTTTTTTACACAAAATGTTCAACCCAAGCACGAAGCTACTTTTTAATGATTATTTAAAATGTTATACCAAATATAATCAGCCATTAAATACTGTTACTACTAAGTAATTTTCTAAACTTGAAATATTCATTACTTTTCATCTTCTGGCTATTTGTGAAACTGTATTTGACAATTAGTAAATAGGCTTAAAAATCCATTTAAAAATTAGTAACTACAGGTAATTACTAGGCTATTTCAGGAATTACATGTATTTACTAACTGTACCAGGAATTACATGTATTTCCTGAATTTTAGTAATTACATGTAATCACCAATTACACCTATTTACTGTAACATATATATAACGGTCATTTAGGCAACCTAATATGGTATTTACACGACCAGTAATATTTCTTTATATATATCTAATTTACTGATCTTGTGTATGCCATATCAGGTCACTAACATATTTTGTACGTTTTAAATGTAAATTGTAAAAAATCTGTTGAAAACATATCGATGTTTATACAATGACCAGATGTAATGGCTGTTACTGACCGTATATTATTCTTCAGTCACCCGATATGAAATATGCGCGGTCAGAATGTGACGTTTTCTAACCAATCAACGTTAAAAAAAACAACAGCAGTAGAATACCGAACTAACAAAGCACAAGATTACAAAAATCAAAGTCCAGTTGACCATATATTCTTAAGTCACCAGATATGAAATATACGCGGTCAGAATGTGACGTTTTTAAACCAATTAACGTTAAAAAACAACGGCATATATATTTCATATCTGGTGACTTAAAGGAACAAAGCACAAGATTGCATAAATCAAAATCCAGTTGACCATATATTCTTAAGTCACCAAACATGAAATATATGCGGTCAGAATGTGACGTTTTCCAACAAATGAACGTTAAAAAACAAGTAGAATACCGAGGGAACAAAGCACAAGATTACATAAATCAAAGTCAAGAAACAAGGCAAAATCAAGAACACCAGAAGACGAAGACCAAAGACACTACATGCCCACAAAACACACGAACAATACATATACAACACAAAAACTAAAGAACTAACTGTGTGAACTCCCAAAAAGGATTTACTAGAGGTAAGGTAGAGTGGCGTGCGGACATAACCTCTCGTCCAAGTTCACTTTGAGAGCAGTCACGAGAACTTTAAGCAGACTTAGAACAGTCCTAGAATCCTGTCTGCTCTGATCCTAGAATCATTTCTGTTCTAGCCATGACCGTTCTACCCAAGTCTGCTCTGGCCGTGACCGTTCTACCTAATTCTGTTCTGGCTAGAATCATTTCTGTTCTAGCGATGACCGTTCTACCCAAGTCTGCTCTGGCCATGACCGTTTTTAAGTCGGTTCTTGCTATGACCGTTCTACCTAAGTCGGTTCTTGCTATGACCATTCTACCTAAGTCTGCTCTGGCCATGACCATTCTAATTAAGTCTCCTCTAGACATGAGCGTTCTTGTCAAGTCTGCTCAGGCCACGGCCGTTCTGGAATATTATATAAGAGGTCTCGGTATTTCCTGTTTCTCGAATGATTATGTAATTTTTTGTATCCGTAGAACTTCAAATAAGTCTTTCGTATTCATAAGTTGTAGCCCGAAACCATTTAAGGAAAAAAAACATAAATATAAATCTTATTTTATTGTTTCAGTTAACATAATCTGGTAATTTATTTCAATTTCCTATAATTTAATTGAGGATTATTGATCTTATGATAATAATTTACGGAACACAATTGCGAACTTGGTTCTCGGGTATACCGTCTTGAGAAGGGAAATAACTCTTACATTTTTTTAATTTTAAATGGATGAACACAGGTAATTAATCCCCTCAAAGTGAACCACTTACCAAAAGGCAATTTTATATCTGAATAATTCATTTCAATATTCGATTTTTCATTGTGTCTTTTTATAACTAAATTTCAAGTAATAGATATACGTAAATTCAGGACCTCGGCAATGAATATTTGTCAGATGTGTTGCAAGTGCAGGTATGATAGCGGTCATAGCTAGAACAGGTCAGCCGAGAGCAGTCATGGCTAGAATAGGTCAGAGCAATAATAGGTAGAACAGGTCAGCTGAGGGCAGTCATGGCTAGAATAAGTCAGAGCTGTCATCGGTAGAACAGGTCAAAGCGGGCAGGGCTCTGACCAGAACGGTCAGGATTCTAGCTATGGCCATGAGAGTCAGAGCGGTTAGGATTCTAGAGCAGACTCAGAGCAGTTCTAGAGCAGACCTGATACCTGTTCTAAGTTAACTTATAAGAGCTTTTATGACTGCTCCAAGTTAACTTTATGAGAGGTTATGTCTGCACCCTGGGACTAATATATTAGTCCCAGCTGCACCCCACTGTATACTTTTATACAATAATTTAATACACTGTCCATGCGGTTTGTATGCTGACGTTAGAAGCAAATAAATTAGACTGTTTTTTATGTTATTGATAAAGGCACAATAATAAAAATCAACACCTTGAATTTATGAACAAAACTTATTGTTGTGTTTTCAAATAACAGTGATCAACAGCAATTAAATGCTAAGAAAACAGCTGTGCCTGACATACAACATATATAAAACAAACACTCTTATTGTATCGGAATAACGAAATAATTGGAGAAAATGTTATTGTACACACTGTTAATAATATCAATGGCTATAGAAATGTTTCTGCCAACTGAGACAAACCGATTAAGTGTTTCTAGAAAATGTCGGAAATACATCTTCACCTACTACTAGTAGTGTGCTCTGGTGAAATACTTTCGGTCAATCAAAATGAGAGCAAAAGTTGCCACAATCATAATAATGTTGTAACAATTAAACATTTGACAGAGCACTAAAATTACTTGTCACACAATCCTTTTAACATATACAACTCGGTACAATTAGATAAACATTACCACATGAAGTCCCTTAGGAGTGCCTTAGTTTTTAATGTCGTCTTTTTATTTCCGTGCATTGTAGCTGTCTTAGGTCTTTGTTTTTCTCTGTTGCCGTTTTTGCCATGTCTTTGGACCTCGATTTTTGTGGTTTTCGCTTCCCTTGTTCCTTAGGTATTCTACTGCCGTTGTTTTTGCGAATAACACCGGTTTTATCGACATGGTGAGCGTCGGCCGCCATGCATGCACCACCTGTCATGTGGGAGATGGTGTCTTCAGTCGACATCACAGCAAGACATAGGTAGTACGGGGAGTCTAAACTGCACATCTGACAGAAAATGAAATTCACTATTGGAATGTTAGCGAAATTATTTTCAATATTTAATAATAGTTAAATTTGGTCAAATATGCCTCTTTTATTATGCAACCATTCAGAATATCAAACATGTTCAGCCTACTCCTGTTCTTTTAGGGGGAGATAATTTGTAAAGAAATAATTGCATAAAATCAGTTTTATGCCATTTATTAAAAAAAATTAGTTAATTGACCCCAAAATTGTTTTCATGCAAATCGAAAGAAAGTATATAAGCCTGTAATTTACCAAATAAAAAATTATCTGAGATAAATAAACAATCAATTACAATTTTGTTTAAAATTCAGTTATTTCCTTATCACTTCATCCAAGAACAGCTTGTCTCATATGACAGATTTCACGCTAATATAGCCGATGACCCCAAATTGTTATATTATTTTTTGGATGCCAGAATAACAAAGCGTCAGTCATGAAAATATCAAAGATTTTATATGATAATTTTATTCCCTTGTACCACCTTAAGATGAGACACCACTGGCTTTTGCTGGTGCCGGTACCAAGTCCGGCTATCCCGAGTTCCTATCGTTATTTATGTTTGTCTCTTGTTTTCATTATTGTTTTTCTGGTGCAGTTTGCTTGTAGATTGTGGCATGTGATTGTAGTTCCTGGCCATTGTAGGTGTTTGCTGTTTTCCTGTTTTTGTAACCTAGTCTTATATAAACACATCAGTCACTCTTGTTTTTTGAGAGTTCACACTGTTAGTGCTTTAGTTTTTGGTGTTGTATATGTAATGTTTGTGTGTTTTGTGGTCATGTGGTGTCTTTGGTCTTCCGTCTTTTGGTGTTCTTGCTTTTGCCTTGTCTCTGGACTTTGATTTGTGTAATTTTGTGCTTTGTTTCTTCGGTATTCTACTGCCGTTGTTTTCAGAAATTGCTTTACTGTTCAAGCAACTATTCATTTTGACCACTGGAGCTTTTTTCCTATTATTTAAAGCGTTATACCCCGGTTCGTAGAAAGAGTAGATTTTGGTAGCAGACAACTATTGAAGTAAGGTAGAACCGTCTAAATCGAATTATAACTCAATTGCAAAGGCAACATAAAAAACAAAGAAACAAAGACAAAACACGAGTACGGCACAGGAAAGAAAAAATTAAGATTAACACACACATACAAAGATGAACAAAAAAGACCAAATAAACACCATGGGTGAGATCACGTGCACCGGTAGAGTACAAATGTTAGCATCTCCTGAACATGTCAACTCTGGTAGTAATGACAAATTCCGGTAGAAGAAAAACAAACTGTAGTTGTAAAGAGAAAGATTTGTTGTTATCGGTGATTCATACATTTCAGAAGTTCTGAAATTGGATCATGGTCTAATTAGTTTTGGTCCGTTACTCACAGACTTGTTTTTATATCCCCACAAGACTAAATTTCTTCTGGGACTCGTAAAAGATCAATCTCAGTTATAAATACGTTGGTGTTCTTTCCTTTTGCTACATGCATCCATCAATTTATCAGCCATAACATAAGATAAGGGGACGATCATTTAATTTTAAGGGAAGGACTTGGGCGATTTCGCCTAGAAAATTTATTAATTTTCATGAAAATCTCGAACAAATTACTTAGTTTTACCAATGTCATCTCAGATTATTTATTTCCATATGCAACAAAAATTTTTTTCTTCAAATAAATATTGAATTACATGTATTTATATTTATGAGAAGTAGGATTAGAGTATTGATTTGCACTGGTATCGAAATTAGATTATTTATTCACAAAATCGCCCCCCCCCTCTGAAAATCAAATGGTCGTCTCCTAAAGGAAACGACAGAAAACACCAATTTTACATCTTTTTGGGACTTGCACCTCCAATGTGACGAAAATGGTCGGTCATCAAAGTAGTTACCTTTACGACGATTTCAATATCAAAATAATTTGAAGATTTGGTCCGAACTTTCTTTACTTAATACTAAGATGAACATTTCTTTATATTGCCTACAACCTTTAAGTAACAATTACGGTTGTGTTGCTATAGCACGGACATCGTTCCGTTTATCCAGAAAAAATACACGTGAAGGACTAGGTAATGGCAGTCAAGTATTGCATGGGATGCGTGATGGATCAGGCAACGGTTCGTGAAGGAATTTCTATCGAGGAAAACATTGAAGGCCAATGATTATTTCATTATATTCTATTTATAAAGATACATTTCTTTAATTTAAATGGTTCGACAATACCTATCAATCCATGCTGAATTTATGGTTGGAAAATGCATATTTTTCTCAAAAACGCTGAAGACAGACTTTTTCTACGTGAAGATATGGTCACAAAAGGTGTTATTTCGTCTATTTTATTTACAAAATAGACTTAATTTTGCAAGATATTGACAAACTATGATATTGCAATAATCAATGAACTTATTTATGCAAAAAAAAACAATTCTATATACAATATATCAACATTGAAAACATAAAAACTGATGTTTTCTGCCCGTGAAGTATCAGACAACGAACAATTGAGCTCGTGAAGGACTAAACCTTTAAAGATACTTGTTTGTAAATTGATTGATTTATTAGTTAGAGTTTAACTCCAGTGAGCAATATTTCAGCTATATCAGAACGATTGCAATTAATCAATTAAAAAATGAGTAGAAGAAAGAACAAAGGTGGAAGGGATAAACGAGTTTTGATTGCCACTTGAAAAGGGGTGAAATGGGTAGGGACAGGAAATTTAGCCAAAGTGACTCTGCTCTCTTTAGAAAAAATAGAAGAGGTCTTTATACTGAATAGAGCGTTGGGTATCTTCGTTCAGTCAGGCTTCCCGCATTATGACCTGACTTATCCGCATAGACTTGGCGTTCCGATATCCACCAACTGGGGACGCGCCCGGCAGCTCTTTAGCCGGAGTCCCTGAAACCCGATTCAGGTGCCGGGAATTTGTACATTAATATAAGAAAAAGAAGGGAAACGGGGAATGTGTCAAAGAGGCAACGACCCTAAGGGGAGCAATAACAACTCAAAGCCACCATAAGATCTTCAATGAACGGTGAGGAAACCCCACACCCAACGGTAGGTCGGAGTTGGCCCCTAAATAAAAGAGTAATCAAGTTCAGCGAAATAAGCATCTTCCTAGACTCCGATAGACATAAAGTGAACTAACTAGAAAACAGACAAGACACACAAAGGCTTAATAAATTTCCTGACTTAGGACAGGCGCAAACCTGCTGCGGCGGGGTTAAACTAGTTTTATTGGGCCCAAACCTTCCCCCTATAGCCAATGTGATAAATAAAAAAACGATCGTAACAACAGTAAAATTCAGTTGGCAACAGGACTGAGTCAACTGTGAAAAATGAAACTGAAAGAACTAAATATACGGACATAAACATGAAATCACAAGAGACTACTAGCAGTTAACTGACATGCCAGCTCCAGACCCATTACCAACTGACAAATTAAGTTATGTACCCTCAGTATACAGCTTCCATCAAGATCCCTTCCTGTGAGGAGTTTAGCATAATGATTTCATGTATATACCGGAATACATAACCCGTGTCCATGCAATACTGATTTTAGAAATTTAGAATTTGTTTAGTTAAACTGCAAAGACCCTATCAAAAAATCAATGTTAATACCAAAGAAGGCCATACGTAATGACTTGACGACAATATGACGATAATACCGTAATTATAACCCTTATGAATTAGACGATTTAAAGGTTTTATAAGTTATTTAAGTATAATTAAACCTCATCAAATGCACATTAGGCATCCACGTATAACTCATGTAACGAGTTAAAATTTGGAGTGCATTGAAAGCTAAGTACCTTAAATAGTAAACACACACTGTCTGGTTCAACATGAACAAAGTCAAACTAAATTTAAAGCAAATTATGCAAATAAGGATCAGTTAAAATTTTTAGAGAGCATTATAAACTACAATAGAGTGGAATTTTATAGCTGATTTTTTGAAACTGAAGAAATATTGAAATTATGATTTATCTCGATCAAAAAGTTTTAAAATGTAATAATAGTGCATACGTAATCCAAAGTATCTGTAAAACATTGTCAATCTCTCATTTTATTAATTAAACTGTTATAAAATATGATTTAAAACAAGAAAATATCTCCTAAGATAAAGATGCCTAATCCATCATCTTGCAAATGGAATTGAACACAATTTTTGGTGCATTTTTTGTCATTGTTATGGTAAATGAGTGTACAAATTTTCCTGAAGATTCGACTAACCGTCTCAGAGAAATCAGCTTAAACGCAAAGGCGAACCTGCAGTTTGACAGACGGACGTATGAACAAAAGAAAAAATCAGATGGACTCCCTTTAAGGATGTAAATTAATAAGAAATTTTTCAATTTGTTTTCCCGGCACCTGAATAGGTTTTTAGGGGCTTTGGCTAAAGAGCTGTCGGGCGCGTCCCCAGGTGGTGGATAGGGGAATGCCCTGTCTTTGAGGGGTAGTCAGGTCATAATACGGAAAGCCTGACCGCGAACCATTGTAGCCAAACTGTGTGGAGAAACGCCACGCTCCATGCAGTATAAAGACCCCTTCTATATTTCTCTAAAGAGAGCAGACGCACTGGGTGTCGTATAGAAGGCTAAATTTCCTGCCCGTACCCATTTCTCCCCTTTTCCAGTGGCAATCAAAAGTCGTTGCCCCGGTTGTCCCTTCCACCTTTATTTCTTTCTTCTTTTACTTACAATTTGTTTTAAATTGATTAACTTGTTCTCGTCCTGATATAGCTGAAATATTGCTCATTGGGCGTTAAACTCTAACTAATCAATCAATCAATCAATTTGTTTTATTTTAAAGATAAATGTTTTAACTTTATTTAGAATGATTATTCAAAACATGTAGGAGGAAAGTAATTTAAAAAAACTTCAAATGCTTGTTTTCACTACATTTTGCTTACATAAGTGTTCTTTATACCTTCGGGAAACCATTTTAAATGATAGATAGGGATCGAAATACATTTTTGGTACAGGCATTTCAAAAGAAAATGTGGGTTAAACCGGTTTTATGGCTAGCTAAACCTCCCCCTCCATTGCGGTAGTGTCCGGAAGCAATTCAACAGCAATTGCCATTGAAAGGTCGTACAAAACATGTAGACAGTTAAAAGAAATGATTATCAAAGTATTGAGTAAAGAAAGAATTTTGAATCAGAGTTTGGACCAAAACTTCATTTTTTTCACAATGGACTGATATCTTTAAATTTTTAATGAACGTATGAGGCGGATTTTTTTTTTTTTTTTTTTTTTTTTTTTAATGGAAAAAAGAAGAGAACCGGGGAATGTGTCAAAGAGACAACGACCCAAAGGGGAGAAATAACAACTCAAAGCCACCATAAGATCTTCAATGAACGGTGAGGAAACCCCACACCTAACGGCAGGTCGGAGTCGGCCCCTAAATAAAGAGTAATTAAGTTCAGCGAAATAAACATCATCCTAGACTCCTATAGACATAAAGTAAACTAACTAGAAAACAGACAAGACACACAAAGGCTTAATAAATTCCCTAACTTGGGACAGGCGCAAACCTGCTGCGGTGGGGTTAAACTAGTTTTATTGGGCCCAAACCTTCCCCCAAGCCTAGATTAATAAGGTGGTCATGAAGATAACTGTGTCAAATGAGAAGGTCTCTATAATTTGTGCAACCCATACTTTTATATCTTATTTATTTTTAAATCATCGGAGACCTTCAAGGTTATATACTTGCACCTGCAGATCAAATATCAAATTGTCATTTGCTCGGTCAAGGCGATCCTTCACGAACCAAAATTTACGTTGCTTGATCCTTCATGTGCAAGAAAAGAGCTTTTTGTGGAAACGATCAAAGCAAATTTAAACTATATATTAGAGAAATGACATCATCCTTAAGCTTCTTCTGACAATATGTGTTAATATTTGTTGGAATATCATAACAAATAATGAGAAAAGGATAACCATCGTATCAAAATATGACCAAATGTGGGTATATGTCAATGAAAATTGCATAGGGTAACGTGCTGTCTTTTTCGTTTTTCAGAATACTGCAAAAGTATATTCGTAATATTTTTGACACCAAATAGCCATTGATGACTACCATTTTGACAGACAGTTTTCTTAGATTTCATTTTTGCTTTTAAATAATTGTTTATTAAATGTTTAAAAATGAATAAAAATCACTGATTAAGTCCTTTACGAACCGTTGCCTGATCCATCACGCATCCGATGTAATACTTGACCGCCATTACCTAGTCCTTCACGTGCATTTTTCTTGATAAACCGAATGATGCCCGTGTATAGGACACTTCCGTAATTAAAGGGGGATTTGGCGCGACATAAAGCCGACTTAATCCCATTTCTTTTACAATACCTGTACTTAGTGATGGCCATTGCAATTGACAATTTTTCGATGGTTTAAACATGTGCTGTCTATTTGCCTCTTGAACTTTGGCTCTTGACAATTCTGTTAGTAATTTTGTTATTACCCCCTCCCCCTTCATTTATTTTAATTACTGTTTCCGAGTTGTATGTATAGTTTCTTTTTACTATTTCCAAAACTGTACAATGTTCAATGAGGTATTTCTTGTCCAAATGCACCTCTGTTTTATGTACTGAGGTCGTATCATGCTATCATTCTTTGTGTCTTAGACAATACTCAGAGATTTCATATACAGATAACATACCTCGAAATTCTTTTGATTTTCTTGATATTGTGAAGAATATGAGACCATATGCTACTATCATAATTCCTAGGGGTATCATGAACTGTGTAATCAGTGAGAACATATTATACATCTTTTTGTACTGTTTACTAGGATAATTCATATCTACACACTGGTAGAAATCTTCTTCAAATGGTCCTCTTTGAACACTGAATATGAATATCTGAAAACCAGAAGCAATTGAATTATATAAATAAGAATAAAGAGTATAAATGTATTAAATATAGAATAATTAATTGTGTTTCTTATTACGAATGTTGTATAACAAAATCATGCTAAATGTAACAAATACATGCAGCTCTACACCTTTCGGTTTTTGTAATTGCAATACCTTATTTCATTAGAACGTCACAATAGGTACTTGCGAATAAAATAAAAAGTGAAAGAAAAATAGCGAGATCACGTAACACATTCGAGGACATATACTCGACCACATAACTAAGGTTATCTTCATCTTTATGCATACAACAAATTAAAATTTGATTGCCAATGGCCAGAGTTTAACATAAAGTTAGATGGTTGTTTATTTTCTAAAAAAAAGATGCAGCCAAATCTATCCATTTTAAAAATGACATTATTTTTTATTCGAGCTTGAAAAAAAAAATCGGAATGGAACAAAGCCTCGCTTATAACCCTTCGTATCAATGATTTTTTTCTTACGAATCCTTGTGAATGATCATCTCATAGTCGTTTGCAAGCATCAGACGTCAGTAAATAACTCAAAATTTTAAACACGAATGTCCACTAATCTTTATCGTTAGAGCTCGTAAAGCAATCTTAATGATTCAGTAGTCGTAACTAACTGATAGCAATAAATCGTTAAGCATTCGAAATAAATCGTAAAAAACTGTTCACGATTTATTTACGTGCTATTTTGAGGAATTTACTGCGATTGATTGATTCACGCAAGCATTTTCTGAATAAATGCGATTACGTTACAGTAGCGATACATACATGTACGAATTCTTTGAGAGAGTTCTGTAAATAAATACAAGTATTATATTTTAAAATTAAATTAGGCCTGATTTTCCTCAATGCTATTTTACGAAAGGATATGGAGTAAATGAACATGATACCACAACACATATGTTCACTCCAACTGCAATAATTTTAATGAGCTGTATGGCCATTTCGGAAATTTATTCCTCATCAGCAGCACTAGAACCCAAACATAGGAAATCCATAATTTCAAAAAATGTTTAAAATGCATAAAACCAAACGAAATCCGAATGTCCAGTAATATCAAATATAGCTCAGGACAAAACTACGATAGAGGGAGTTAATCCTTTGGTTTTAGAATCTACATAAATTTAGAGAATAGTTATTGAACAAAGTGTACACATGAGATATTATCTAATGTACAAGTACACCATATCTAAGAAAAATAAAGAGCATACATCTCTACCACGGTTAATTGTTTTACCGACTCCACACTGCAATAAAAGACAAACTCCTGTATTAAATATTTACGAAAGGATATGGAGTAAATGAACATGAGACCATAGCACATATGTTCACTCCAACTGCAATAATTTTAATGAGCTGTATGGCCATTTCGGAAATTTATTCCTCATCAGCAGCACTAGAACCCAAACAAAGGAAATCCATAATTTCAAAAAATGTTTAAAATGCATAAAACCAAACGAAATCCGAATAACCAGTAATATCAAATATAGCTAATGACAAAACTACGATGGAGGGAGTTAATCCTTTGGTTTTAGAATTTACAGAAATATAGAGAACAGATAAAAAATATTTTGTGCAATATTATCTCATATGTGTATATAAAAAAACAATCGTTTGCAAACCCTTTTAACTGAATATCAACAATTCGTAAAAGCTCGTTTGTAATTGTTACTAGATCGTTAAATCGTTAATTATCCGTGAACTCTAGGACAAAATCTCAAGAACTCTTCAAATACTAAAAAGAACTCTGCATTCGTATATTGCTCGTATGAAGTGGAAACTTTTATCGTAACTATCGCATGGCATTCATTTTTAGTATATCGTACTTCGATCGTAACAAATCGTAAAACACTCGCAGATAACTCGTAAAATATTTTATTTGCAAAGATTCGTCTTAGTTTTACGACTCTTATCAATTTTAGAGATTCGTCAGTATTCCTAAGGAAAAAAAACGTGTATATGAATGAGGGCTTTATATGACGTTTAATTCTTTCAATCTAATATTTTCAAAATGGTTATTGTTGTGATAAGAAAATGAAAGATGGAAAAATTGTGAGGGTTCTGAAGTTTCAGCTTATTTTTAAATCTAGTTTCGCCCGCAAAACTGATTTTCTCTTAAATTCTCCATGATTTTTTTTTTGTTTATTCTCATTAATTAAGAGTCATTGCAAAGAAACCATCTCAATATTTTTCTGTGGTATGAAATCTCCTTGGCATTGCTTCCGGAAACTATTTTTACTGTTTATAAATGTCTTGTCTAATTGTAGAAATCATCGATTTCTTTTTTTTTAATATCATATTTTCATTTTATTGAGTGTGAGCCTATCAAAGTAAATATTGTCGCTTGCAGTGTGAAAGCTAAGTTAGGATTCTTACATACTGAAACGACTTTCTTCAAAACATAATTCTAAATGTAACAAAGTGACAGTCAATACGAAATCAAAAAAAAAAAGGAGAAAAAATGTAATATTGTGAATTTTAAAGCGATATATAAAAAAAATCCATTTATTTCCGTTGGCGTTCGTAGGATTCACGGTACACATTATATAAATAAAACATAGCTAGTTCATGCTTAAATGATTCCATAGACCAAACTGGCAAATTCTTCTTAACCAATGAAAACACAGGAAATTTACATGAAGTATAATAATTAAAATATCGCCTGCTTTTCCAACACAGCTTACTAATCATCACGGTTTTAAGGGGTAAAATACCAATTGCTTTTTTATTTGTCAATACATTAGAGTCAAATAATGGGGTTTTGAAAGCAAAAATGACGATTTCGAACTAATAAATGCGGCCTTGAAACAATGTTCACGCACGTATATCGCTTTTTTTTCTTTAGAAACTTGCAATATCTTTGTTGAAAAAGTGTTTAACTATAAAGAGCCTCCCTTTTTTGCAATGCTATCTCCCTGACCGAGTCTTGGCTCTTCATTGAGATTTTATTAATTATTTGTTCTCAAACTTATTCGTCTTTCCAATTGGCTTTTATTTGATCTGCACTGAGGAGACATAAGTTATCGAAATCATTATCCGCCGAGACCAAATTTATAACAACATCGGTATTTAGTAACATTTTAGCTATTATTTGATAATAAAATTGCGTTTTACATTAGTATTTTGATATCGGTAGATATTGATAAGGCTACATTCCTATTATTTGACCGACCTTAAAGATTATATAAATTTTAATCAGCTTTTCTAAATACTATCATACGTCAAAATAGGATCCTAGTACTAAGGTAACGATTACAGACTAATTTACTTTATGAAACTGGTAATGAACATGATTAACGTACTGACAAACGAAAAGCGATAGCTACTGGAACATAAAATGGTTGTGTTAATTGCAGCTAACTACGTTAATTCATCTTGCTTTGTCATGTCAGTTTGGATTACACTGGAATATAGTTAAAACTACCATTTTATTTTTCGCGAGAATGACCCAATCAGAAATGGCGACATTTCCATCAAAATTTGCTACTACTATCGGATTATTTTGACAATTGGGATTTAAAAGGCAATTCAGAACGAACAAAGACGGCCTGTTTATGTCATTTTTATTTACATCAATAGTATCGACTTAATTTTCCAAATAAGCAAACTGTCTGAAGAAAGGCATTGATAAACGGTTTACAATGAAAGCCGTCAATACACATTTAGATGAATAATGCTATGTATTCAAATGAATTGTAAACCCGTTCGTTTGTGAATGTATACATATAACACATCAATGTCTTCTTCGCTTATTCCTGTATAATTCAAGTATTGCTGAAACTAATTGACACGAATGAACAAGCTTACTTGTAACTGATGTCACAATTCTCACCAGAAGGAAAGAATTGTGGCGCTGGTCCTTTGGGAAAGTTTTGATAATATGCTATAAAAAATCGAAACTATTATATAATTTCTTAAATTATATGAATAACGTTACTGTGCAGGGAAATGGTAAAAATGTATTCGGGACAAAAACCCTTCAGATACGTTTTAAGATTCAGAAATGGGACGATGCTTTTGTTTTTGTGGTTTTTTTGGGGGGGGGGATATTTTATCTGAACATTTTTTTTTTAAATATGAATATGCATGACTATTTTATACCAGACCGAATACACAAAATATTTGAAACCAAAATTCTCTGCGCTGAAATGATCCTTATCATTATGTAAAAAGTACATGTCATGAAAACGTTTCAAAAAATATTTTCTTTTGGCAATTTCACACTATTCTTTTATGACAATATGTAAAATTTTATTTTTGAAAAATTAGCGATCATTGATGTTTAAAAAATGATGAGTCCCATGAACTAGCTCCTTTCGAAGTATCATTCATTGTATATAGAATTATGCGGGCTCGAGTGTGAACGAGGGCTTTTTTGATAGAAATTGTGTAATTCTGTTGCACAAATGTTTAAAACACCATTCGCGGGTTAGATTAAAAAGAAATAACGGAAAATGATTTTCAATATGATCATATAATGCTTATAAATAGAATGCGTTTGATTTTCAGTACAAAAATACAACCTTTAGACACATTTTCACTTTTTCATGACAGATTCAGCCACCAAACTTGATGTTTTAATGCAGTTTGGACTGATTTTACAATATTTGAAGATTGGTTAAAATTCGTTGTATAGCACCTCCACAACCAAATTTAACTAAATACGATTCGGGAGGGCAAATATTTATACATTCACGGAACAAATGTTTTGATTATCTGTGTCCTTCGAATAGTGATGTCACTCAAAACTGTAAAATGGCTTGAGAGGTCAAAAAGGCTATTTACAGCCATGCCCGACTTCTTATGTGTAAAACATACAAATTAAGCATATATTTATTTTATTCATAGACAGTACACTTTATCATAGACCACCATACATGATTTTCAACAACATTTGAGAATATTATGAAAGCACGTTAGAACCAAAGCGTCAGTTAAAACAGGAAAAATCCATGGACAACTCCAAAATCGGAAACACCAAAAAAAAAAAAAACAAGGACACCACATGACTACGGGACAGAAAGGAAAAATGAACAACGCGGATCCAATAAAATCTCTGGATGAGATCAAATGCACCGGTAGATGTTCTAGCTTCTTATTAAAACCAACTTTATAAGAACAAAATTCACGGCTTCCCTATTATTTGATAGTATTTGCTTATGGTATTTAAAGTCAAGTGAAAACTGCAATTAAAGCATAAAAAGTTTTCCCAATAAATAAAGAATATAAACGAAATAATAAACAATGCATAAAAATCATGTTCATCTTCATACCAAGCAATACTAACAAATTAAGCTTTAGCTTGAAACTTTATGTCAATATCCCTTAATCATTATTAACTCAACATAATTAAATGAAATACCAATATGTATTTGCATCATAGAAGCTCGAAGTGCTAATATCTTGTTTAGTTTTGTCTGCACTGAATGCATTACAGCATTGGTATAAAAGATACATAGTGTATATTATAGGTCTGGTCAGCACAACTTATTGAATCAATCATCTGGAAATCCAATTTAACAAGAGGTCGGCGGGTTTAAACAGAATAAAAGTAATAACAAAATTACCGAACAGTATTGTCACGTGCCAAAATCCAACGGGAAAAACGGAAAAGCGGGTGCAACACGTGCCGAAATCCCACGGGAAAAACGGAAAAGCAGGTGCAACACGTGCCGAAATCCCATGGGAAAAACGGAAAAGCAGGTGCAACACGTGCCGACATCCCACGGGAAAAACGACAAAGCAGGTGCAAATCTAACGGAAAAATATAAATCGCAGTAACTATTGTTACTGATATTTCAAAAGAAATTGTGGGTTCAACCGGTTCTAGAAAGGCAAGAGTACGACCTTTGTTAATATTGACAAACTATAAAAAAGGAAAAGAAGGTAATTACAGAATTACAGAACAGAATTGCCAAAAGCCGAAATGCAAAGTGCAAAAAGAAAAGACAAGGGGAGCACTAGCATCAATACCACTAAAAACAACTTCTTCAACGTTATTACCTGCGATCTCCACCCAAAACAAATAGAAAATCATGAAATATTTCATAGAGTAGGTTGTTTGTTTTATATTTTATTTATGTGATTTTTCTAATTGTCGATTACGAATACATGTACTTGCTAAATCGTCAGGACAAATTATTACTTTTTAACATTGACAGCCTTATAACCTTATGTTGTTTACAACCTTATAAAGTTTTTAGTTTACGAAAAGATATTGTTTTATGGTCAAATCCTTACCATATGTCAAGTAATACGAAATCAATGTCAAATACGTCGCCAGAAATCCTCAATTTACGACCTATATCAACCAAAAGCTATAACATTTATTGTGGAAATGCCCATTCAACAGATTATTTCAACAAAACCATTATATAATCCAACAAAATACTGCAAGGTACATACATGAACAATAAAGGGAAATAGAGTACAAATGTACATGGGTCAAAATCATTATAAATATATAGTAAGATCAAGCAAATGGAACAACGCTTTCATTGTTGTTCTTCATCTTGAAGTCACAATGAGGCCTTCATTTATCTCATACAATGTACAGAGTACATAGATAAGTACATTTGGCAATCGTATAACAGCTTAAATTATACTTAATCTCCTTGTTAATATCGTGTATGGGAAATGTTTTCTTATCCAGATTTCCGATGAATCAAGTGGGCTGACTTTTTTTACTTAGGCCAATAGGGTAGCAAATAGAGGTAGGGCTGATAAGGTTTAAATAACTTGTGTCCTATCACTTTGCTTTTAAGCAATTTTAAAATATTGTAAATTCAGGGTAGCCAAAGCGAAAGTCCTGGAATATTAATTCGTTATTTTGAAATAACCAAAAGCGCTATTATTTGTTAAAAATAAAATTACTACTCATGAAAATGATAAATTTCCTTAATTTTGTGATCAATATCTACTATACCGGATAAAGTACACAATCTTGACACCAGCATTGACTCCTTGGTTTGCAGTGAAAGAATATCAGCATTATTTAAATGAAGTTAAACGTTTTCGATATATCAAGAAGAAAAATCCGAGTTGTTTTACATAAAACTTCTAACTTTCTATAAGTTAAAAAAATATTCAAAGATTTTATTTATTGGTCTCAGGCACTAATTGCAACATGAGCATACAAAATAACATACAAGCATACATACATATTATGGTCTATAAGTCTCGTCATGAGAATTCACGATAAAAACAATTCGATAACATTTCCCGCCTAAACATGACGTTTGGGTATTAGGATGTTCCAGTTTTTGTTTGAAACATCATTTATCTTTTTGAAAAATGTAACTCCCGGGTACAATTAACATGTATGTATCCGGAAGTTTTTTTAATTGGACACGAAACTTAAAAGACCGTATTAAAGAAACATTAATAAAACATAAAAAACGCCAAAAACATGGGGGATCGGGATGAATTTCAAGATAACAGACGTCTTAGTCCCAAAAAAAGATAAAGTTTTTCACAATTCAGAATTGCAAAAGGACAGCAAACCAGACATGATGTTTGGATGTGAAAACCCAATTCCTCTTACATTTAATACAATGAGTGAAATGTGAAATATTCTGCAAAACCTTTATCTAGGTGAATTCTGAAATCAATTTGTTGTTAAAAATTACTGAAATACATGGCGCTCAGATTGTGAGAGAAATATAGAGTTCAAATTCTTTGTCATATGAATGTTTGTCCCCCATTTTCTTTTCTGTACCGTAATAGGCCACATCCGAGTTCTGGTATTTAGATTTACCAGTTTTTGTTTGTCCGCCGTACGTCACAAATATGTCCGTCCCATGTGACTAGTTTAATGACGTTTTAGGCTTTATGACGTGACGTTTTCTATATTCTGACGTGTTGAAAAATGGTCCGTTAGATCCCGACACCACAGCTGGGATATGGTCTATTATGCAATACTTTTAACTGTCATTGTCTTCGGATTATCCCTATTTTTTTAACTTACGATGTCTTCATCATTATTGCCAAGAATCTCCAACTATACAAAACCGAATATAACAGGCAAAATAAAAATTTAACATTTTTACCAGAATAAGAACAAAATACGAAATAAATGACAATGTTTTCGTCATCTCAGATTTCTCTATATGTCTACATTTAATAATGTGTTTGAAAGGTAACCAAAGCTTCATACTGCGATAAAACGTAAATGCCGAACCAATAAAGACACCTTTTTCAGTAGATTTTTGAGCTGATGATTAAAGTGCGTGATTTCTATCATATATCAGTCATCATCTTACCACTTACAAAAACATAAATTATATTGTTATTGACACAAACTCCAATATCGAGGGATTTCATCTCATTCCAGGTTTTTCTTGATTTGGCACAGAATATACTAGGGATTTTGAACTTTATTATATTTTAACTATACCATGGAAGTTTTACTTCATTGGTTCTACATTTACCAACCAGATTTTTATGGGCTGTTGTGGGAACATTTATGAAAGAAATGGAGAAAGTTACAAATTAACAACAACAATTCATGAAAATTGATATGTTGATTTAAATATTTTAGAAATTCATTATATAAATGTTCAAAATATATCAGTAAAAATTCAAAGGGGCATTGTAAATAAAATTATAAAAACAAACTGAAAAGTCACACAAACATACAATTATTAGGACAAATGCAAATACTAAACCGAATACTATACATGACTAAGAAAAGCTCCTCATGTTTCCAAATGGATTAAAATGGTATTGAGCCAAAACCAACTTTACTCGTGTGTCTTGTTCTGGTCTTTCCAATGCAACTGATGTCAATTCTTCTATGAGTATTGCTACACTTTTTGGTATACGGTAGTTATATTCAAGTCACACGACAGGACATACATGCAAGTCAATGAAATCACTAGATACATGTACGGAAGAAGCAGAAAATTTAGAAAATTATGTCGAAAATATATTTAAATTTGTTCAAACGAGGGGATAAAACAGAAATTGGTAATAACCTTGCTTCTTACTGCTAAATATTTACATGACCTTACATCAAAATTGATAGTATGGCAATCTCCAAACACCACACCAAAAGGTAGTTTTATATCTAGATTACACAGAAACATTCAAAACCTTCACGATATCTTTTCCCTTTTCTATTTCCCCATGGTTTCAGACATGGAATATAAGGGACAACAGGAAACACCTGTATATTTCTTTGTCTGTGTGATTCTTTCGGTAGGCTCTTTTGGATACGTATTTTTTTCTTTTTTTTTTTACTTAATTCATGTCGCTGCAGGACTTTGTGTTAAGATCACAATTGAATTTGTTACTTTTGTAGCATAGTTTTTTACGACACATTGTCTTCAGATTACAGTAATATGCACTGAAATATCAAACCATAATTTCTCACAAGCGTCGTTCTCTGAAATGCAGTGGCAACATCGAGATGTCTTTCTTAAGTGTTATGATTAATTTTTCCACTGAAAGAACCAAACTATATCGTTTTACACGTACTGTACCTTGAAATATGTCTAATCTGGAGAATTATATGAACAGACTGTATTTGTATCATTAACTATAGTCATCACAAAAAAAATTCGGATTGAATGTAGATGTTATAAAATGAAATTTGACTAAATTGAACCTTAATTTTACATGTTTTTACCACATATTCCATAAATGATACAGAAAACCAAACATCTGGAATTTGTTATGACATTAAGACCTAAAATACCATAAAATTAGTGTACATAGATTTAAACCATACCAATGCAGTGTGTGCAGAAATTGGTCCTTCTAATAATCAGATATATTGTGTTATTTCTTCACATCTTTTACGCTTTGCTTTCTGTCCTTTAGAAGTTTTATTTAGATTTCGCGTATGTAAGGACAGAATTGTTTTCGTTCCAATGGTCCATGTTCTGCGACACATGGTTTCGTTACTCTTGAACAAACCTTATGTTTTTGTATAACAAATTTTACAATAAAGACTTCAATAGCAACAAACGAAACATTGTCATATAACTAAATTCCCGAAACTTAGCACTTGCTGGAATATTCTGCTCTATGATTTATTTACAAAGGTCTTATAATATACAATGCAGATTAGCTGTACATGATGTACATGACGCATACATGAAGTTGGGTACGGCTTTGAGCAGTCATTTTAATAGGTCCGCATATGAAGGATAAAGAGGTATCAGGAAACATGAATTATAAGTAAGGAAGAATCAATTATAGAAGGGATTTAGAAGTGTTTAATTAAAACTAAAGCACATGGTACCTTACCGGAAGTATGCTCACTAAGGCGAATGGTAACTTACCGGAGGTATACTGACTAAGGCACTGAGGATCCAGGAAATAACTATCATTATCCGTACACGTTTTGGCGCCTTGTGTCTGCTTATAGGATCCATGATTACACAACATCTATCAAGGCTTATTACAACAGTAATATAGGTTGATGCAAACAGACCAGTCGATGTACAAAATTTCACTATTTTACACATGGCATTTCCAGCAAACCACTGAACGGTTGAAGCCCATATTGCTTCTACTCCCATGATGAAAAATGTAATTAACAGATCAGCAACGGCTAAATTTACAATCAGTGTGTTGATAGTAGATCTACGTTTCCGCATTCGGTACATTTGTATAATTGTTGCAGTATTACCAATAAAGGCCATCACGAACATGAGGCCCAAGATTATAGTCCTCGTCATAAAAGCTTCATTGAATGATGGCGGGGATTCATGAGTGGAAGGCAGATATTTCATAGTTATACCATAAGTTGAATTATCATTTTCAATCCCGGTGAAATTATACGTACTAAAATTTGTCTCCATATTGAATATTCAACAATATTTTATTTCTTTACTTGATATATTGCCACAAGGAACAATTGTTACAGCTATTTTATAAAGGAAACGAGAAAGTAAAATAGTTAGCATTGTTGTCAATGGATCAAGTCTTCATCCCTATTATCCATCCCTCTGATAACGACATCTGAGCAAAATAACATCATATCCATTAGAGTGAATATCGACAAGTTTAGAGCTTTGAAAGACTGCGACAAATTGCTGACCTGTTTGTTATAACAATTTTACCAGTTTCTCAAGTCATTGATTCGCTACTTAAATTTATGTTGCATATTAAACTTATCGAAGACTTTTATTGGCTAAATCCTTCGCCAGCTGCTTGATTGACATCAAAAACCACGCGTGGTTAATACGATCAGTGCTAATTACTGACTTATCAATATTGACTTTACCTTTTATAGAATCGTTACTAACTTCACAATAAAGAGAATAGATTGAATATCTTGCGTAGATTTCATCGCTTTTTACTGGAAAAGTATACCTGTAATTGGAAAAAAATATTTTCTATGATTTTCTGAAAAAACATGACGAAAGATACAGTTGGAAAATACGTAGTTCAAGATATTTTGAAATGTACGTCTCATCAATGCAGTTCATATAAAACTAGAGGCTCATCAGTGACTGAGCCTGTATCGCTCACCTGACAAAATACTTCTATGCCATGCATGACTAAAAATGATGTTTTCTTACCAATGGGGTCATATGTTTAGCTACATGTACGTTCCTCAATAGCACCCGCGTTTTTTGTCTGATCCTATTGGAATGAATAATTTTTTGCAAAGGACCTTCTACACATTAAGTTAAATTTGCTTGATTAGTTTCAGTGATGATGATTATAAGGATGATTATCTCATTCCTTGCTCCTATGTTAAACTATGTTCTGAACTGCAGGCAATGTTTTTTGTCGGATCGAAGAACTAAATACAGAAGTCACTGTGAATTTACTTTCTGCATATGCGCATTTCCACAACTTATGTCTCATCAGTGCAGATAAAATCTAAACGTTTGGAAGACCATAAACTCAAAGATGTTTAAAAACTGATAGAGTACAAATAACCAAAGTAATCTGAATTTAAAGCCAAAATCAGCGAAGGACAGAGCTTTGCATGAGGGAGATACTCCTTAGTTTTCAATAAAATTTACAAAATTTTAAATATTGGATGGTTTCAAAAATAATCGGCTTTCGGGTCAGCACCGAAGTACTGACTACTGGGCTGGTGAATACCCGAGGGGACTAACAGTCCACCAGCAGTGGCATCGACCCAGTGGTAACAAAGAACTAAATACCGAAGTCACTGTGAATTTACTTTCTGCATATGCGCATTTCGACAACTTATGTCTCATCAGTGCAGATAAAATCTAAACGTTTGGAAAACCATCAACTCAAAGATGTTTAAAAACTGATATAGAACAAAAACCAAAGTAATCTAAATTTAAAGTCAAAATCAGCTAAGGACAGAGCTTTGCATGAGGGAGACACTCCTTAGTTTTCAATAAAATTTACAAACTTGTAGATATTGGAAGGTTTAAAAAATAATCGGCTTTCGGGTCAGCACCGAAGTACTGACTACTGGGCTGGTGAATACCCTCGGGGACTAACAGTCCACCAGCAGTGTCATCCACCCAGTGGTAACAAAGAACTAAATACCGAAGTCACTGTGAATTTACTTTCTGCATATGCGCATTTCCACAACTTATATATGTCTCATCAGTGCAGATAAAATCTGAACGTTTGGAAAACCATAAACTCAATGATGTTTAAAAACTGATAGAGAACAAATAACCAAAGTAATCTAAATTTAAAGCCAAAATCAGCTAAGGACAGAGCTTTGCATGAGGGAGATACTCCTTAGTTTTCAATAAAATTTACAAAATTTTAGATATTGGAAGGTTTCAAAAATAATCGGCTTTCGGGTCAGCACCGAAATACTGACTACTGGGCTGGTGAATACCCCCGAGGACTAACAGTCCACCAGCAGTGGCATCCACCCAGTGGTAACAAAGAACTAAATACCGAAGTCACTGTGAATTTACTTTCTGCATATTCGCATTTCCACAACTTATGTCTCATCAGTGCAGATAAAATCTAAACGTTTGGAAGACCATAAACTCAAAGATGTTTAAAAACTGATAGAGAACAAATAACCAAAGTAATCTAAATTTAAAGCCAAAATCAGCTAAGGACAGAGCTTTGCATGAGGGAGATACTCCTTAGTTGTCAATAAAATTTACAAAATTTTAGATCTTGGAAGGTTTCAAAAATAATCGGCTTTCGGGTCAGCACCGAAATACTGACTACTGGGCTGGTGAATACCCCAGGGGACTAACAGTCCACCAGCAGTGGCATCCACCCAGTGGTAACAAAGAACTAAATACCGAAGTCACTGTGAATTTACTTTCTGCATATGCGCATTTCCACAACTAATGTCTCATCAGTGCAGATAAAATCTAAACGTTTGGAAGACCATAAACCCAAAGATGTTTAAAAACTGATAGAGAACAAATAACCAAAGTAATCTAAATTTAAAGCCAAAATCAGCTAAGGACAGAGCGTTGCATGAGGGAGATACTCCTTAGTTTTCAATAAAATTTTAAAAAATTTAGATATTGGAAGGTTTCAAAAATAATCGGCTTTCGGGGCAGCACCGAAGTACTGACTACTGGGCTGGTGAATACCCTCGGGGAGTAACAGTCCACCTGCAGTGGCATCCACCCAGTGGTAACAAAGAACTAAATACCGAAGTCACTATGAATTTACTTTCTGCTTATGCGCATTTCGACAACTTATGTCTCATCAATGCAGATAAAATCTAAACGTTTGGAACGCCATAAACTCAAAGATATTCAAAAACTGATAGAGAACAAATAACCAAAGTAATCTAAATGGTGTGTTTTTGGCATAAATTGGTGTCGAGTGATAATAAATTGTCAGGTAAATTATATAACTTATTATTCTACCTGTGCGAGCATTGTGACTACAACTTTAAGTGGATTAAATACATCAAATCTATATTTAATGATTGTGGGTTAAGTGAATTGTGGAATATTCAAAATAATGTGAATTTGAGCTTTGTGAAAATTAATATCAAACAGCGTCTCCAAGATCAGTTTATCCAAAAGTGGTTTAGTGATATGAACAATTCGTCTAGGGGGGGAATTTTATTCACAATTTAAACATGAATTTCGTTTGGAACCCTACCTTTTGAAATTGCGAGTTGGTTTACGGGAATATATATGTAAATTACGAGTTTGTAACATTAAATTTCCGATAGAGACAGGGAGATGGAGAAATATTCCTAGGGAAAATAGAATTTGTACAATATGTGGTACTGGTCTTGGGGACGAATACCATTATTTTTGTGAATGCGAAAATATTATTGAATTACGAAATAAATTTATTCCGGAATATTATAGAAGGTATCCGAGTAAGGAAAAAATGTTTAGGATGTTTGAATATAATAATACTAAAGTTTTAATTAGTGTGTCACTTTTTGTTAAAAATCTAACAAAGTTGTTAAACTAGATCATGTAAATTGTCTTGTCTTGTATTATTATATGTAATACTCAAAACTATTATGTAATATCTGTTTATGTATGTTTGTATATATATATTTATCTATATTTGTGTACTCCTGTTACGCAGTACTCTGCGGCTGAGTTATAATTTCTAATAATAAAATAAACTAAATTTAAAGCCAAAATTAGCTAAGGACAGAGCTTTGCATGAGGGAGATACTCCTTAGTTTTCAATAAAATTTACAAAATTTTAGATATTGGAAGGTTTCAAAAATAATCGGCTTTCGGGTCAGCACCGAAGTACTGACTACTGGGCTGGTGAATACCCTCGGGGACTAACAGTCCACCAGCAGTAGCATCCACCCAGTGGTAACAAAGAACTAAATACCGAAGTCACTGTGAATTTACTTTCTGCATATGCGCATTTCCACAACTTATGTCTAATCAGTGCAGATAAAATCTAAACGTTTGGAAGACCATAAACTCAAAGATGTTTAAAAACTGATAGAGCAAAAATAACAAAAGTAATCGAGATTTAAAGCCAAAATCAGCTAAGGACAGAGCTTTGCATGAGGGAGATACTCCTTAGTTTTCAATAAAATTTACAAAATTTTAGATATTGGAAGATTTCAAAAATAATCGCCTTTCGGGTCAGTACCGAAGTACTGACTACTGGGCTGGTGAATACCCTCGGTTTAGTTTTTTGTGTTGTATATGTAATGTTCGTGTGTTTTGTGGGCATGTGGTGTCTTTGGTCTTCCGTCATTTGGTGTTCTTGCTTTTGCCTTGTCTCTGGACTTTGATTTGTGTAATTTTGGGTTTTGTTCCTTCGGTATTCTACTGCCGTTGTTTTGCTTCAGTAGCTTTAGAGGAGATAGGAAATATATGCTTTTCCCATAGGGAATATCATCTGCGCTGTCGGCCATGTTATTAGGCGGATCAAAAAAAATTCAGAAAACTTGGTAAAAGACTTTCCATACATCATTCCTAGAAAGTTTGGTTAAAATTGGTTCAGTTGTTTCCGAGGAGGTCACAAAAAATGAAAAATTACGGACGGACGACGGACGCCAAGTGATGGCAAAAAATCACATAGCTTTTTAGGCCAGGTGAGCTAAAAATGAATTGTTAAATGCAACCATCGTAAATTAAAGAACATAATACCGCGAAAGTGTTCGTAACAGAGCTTTAAGACGTCATTTTAATTTTTTCTGTCTTTGTAAAAAAAATCTTCCGTTTATATTGCTTCTCAAAAAGTCTTCTTTGTGGGCAACGGATGTCAACGATTGCAAGAAGATTTTGATAGTTGATTTAATGTTTGTTGACGATTTGGCATCCATGACTAACGAAATTCATATATGTAGTGTTGTTTGACATTAAGACACGAATTCCCCGTAAGCCGGTGCCAGGGGCCGTATTGATATAAATTGTAGCATGAGCAAAGCTCATTGTTTAATGTCTCGTGTTGATTTCAAGAGCTCTAAGAACAAAACAAAACAATAAAAGCAGTGTTACATTGCTTTGTTTAACCATTTATTTGTAGACACTTTTTCATGTGCATTTACTCCATTTCCTTTCATTGTTTATTTGTATGAACAGCGGAATTGGTTCAATACGTAGCTAAATGAAGATGTTATACTACTGATTATTTTTCATTCATTTGTATGAGCAGCGGAATTGGTTCAAGTCATTTCAATTTTTTTACCCAAAAATATATATTGCAACAATCATGAATTAATCCTGCCTTCAAATCATTTATTTGCAAATATCAAACATTTATATATATATGTTCCATATTATTATTGAATAGTTTCACTTTGGATGAATTTATCAAGTACTGTGACTCGGTACTTATTGCTTGCAAGTGTCCTGCGACTTCTTGTGGTAAGTTAATATAATGTAAAAGTGAATAAATTGAGTTCACTTGAATCTTGAATATTATAATGAAAATTCATGAGAAGAACCGACCTTCATTTCTGGATATGGAGCACCTGGAGTTAACGTTCTTTTTTCATTTTTGATTATTTGTTTTGTCTTTCTCATACTACGTGTATCTCAATTTATGTAGAATATGAATTGCCGTGTTTTGTTATTTTTGATGTTGAAATTTCTCCTTTACTTATTTTTGCTTCGGTATACCTACTATGAATAAATTCTCAATTCGAGTACATTTTTCACCAAGCACTACGTCTTAGTATGCTTCTGGGTAATTAATTGAATTAAAGTGCTTCGTAAGAAAAGGGGTGGTCAAGATGCCTTTTCTTTCGAAGCACTTTATCTTATTTAATTACTCTGAAACATACTTTAACTAACTTAAAGACTTCGAATATAAAAATTACCGCCGAATATTAAAATTACAAAAAAGTATATATCTAAAACTAAGTGCTGAAATCCCGCCATTGAAATAAAATCTTCTATTCATGTATTTTTGTTCTTCATACGAAAAAGTTTCCTTTCATATTGATCTTGTTTCAGATATTTGTTTACTTTTATTATATAAATACTGTTTAGATTGTATTAAAAAATTATCGACTTATCGATCAGCTGTGTTGTCACTTAAAATATATTTTCTTACATCTGTTCGTTAACCTACGATTGTAGTCGCGACGTATTATGAAAGTGGTTTGATCACCTTGATATTACAGAAAGGTAGCGCAGGTTCGATCCTTGGACCGGGAAATTTTTCCCACATGAAACTTTAACTTCATCTGATATTAAATTGCAAAATAACAGAAAGTCAAAGTTAAGCATGTATATGAATGAATATGTATAAAGATTAATGAGGTAAATAATTCGGGGTAAGTAAATAATTTGAGGTAAATTATCAGTTTAAGTGTTTCGCAATCGAGAGAACCAAAGGAAAGACAAATGAGAGATGGAATAGTCCGAGGCATTTACAAAAAGAATTAAATTGTCTTGAATAACAAAAGAAATGTTCATAACAGGTCTTTAAATTGATTTCTGAAATCATGCATTTGCATTAAAATGCCACATCCGGGTACTTCTCATGTACTCAGAAGTTTCATAGCTAGAGAAGACTCGCATGTTTTATTTCTAAAGGTTATAGAGTACACAATATATTATTTATTGTAAATACACTTTGTTAAAGGTGTGTTATTAACAACATCTTTAATAAGTCCCCTACCGTCTTCGCCGAAGGGGACTTTAGGTTTGCACTCCGTCAGTCCGTCCGTCTGTCAGTCTGTCACACTAAGTTTTCCGGACTTTTTATCCATACTATAATACTTACATATAATATTTGGTTAGTAAGTCTACCACCTTTACGTTACATACCAATTTCGAGTTTCGTTCCGGTTCATTGATTTTGGGCGGAGTTATGGGCCTTGGACTTAGAAATTTTGGTAAAATAGAGGTTTTCTGGACTTTTTTCTGAACCGTTCCAGATATTAAACTGATATTCGCTATGTGAGTCTATCACAATGAGTTATAGATCAAGTTCGAGTTTGGTTACTGTCCATTTGTTTTTGATGGAGTTATGGGTCTTGGACTTAGGAAATTGTGTCAAAGTGTAAGATTTCCAGACTTTTTCCAAAACCGTTCCAGATGTTAAGCTTATATTTGCCATTTGAGTCTACCACAAGGAGTTACAGATCAAGTTCGAGCTTTGTTCTGGTCGACTAATTTTGACGGATTGTTGGCCTTGGACTTTTTTTATTGTACTCTTTTTGCTGGTATAGCAAATTATTATTCCACCGTTAGGGGACTTCTGCATTGCCTTGCAATACTATTCACACTTGTTTTATTTAAGAAGATCATGCATTTCAAAAACATTTCCTTTTTTCAGATATTTTGGGTTTTTTTCAACTCGTATTCACCAACCCTGTAGTCAGTGCTTCAGTGCTCACCCGAAAACTGACTTCATTGAAACTTGCAATATCTAAATTTTTTTACAAAATTTTGATTAAAACTAAGGAGTATCTCCCTCATGCATAGCTTTGTCCTTTGCTGAATTTTGCCTTTCTATTTTGGTCCTTTTTTTGTTTTTTGTTCTCTATCAGCTTTTACACATTTTTCGGTAAGTGGACTTCCAAATGTTTTGGTTTGATTTGCACTGATGAGACATGTGGTCGAAATACGCATATGCAGAAAATAAATTAAAGTAACTTCGGTATTTTGTAATTAATTATCACTGGGCCGATGCCTTGCTGGTCGACTGTTAGTCCCCGAGGGTTTTCACCAACCCTGTTGTCAGTACTCCGGTGCTGACCCGAAAACCGACTTCTTTGAAACTTCCAATTATTTTTTTTACAAAATTTTGATTAAAACTAAAGAGTATCTCCAAAATGCAATATCTCTGCCCTTAGCTGAATTTTGGCTTTTCTATTTAGGTCTTTTTTGTTTTTTGTTCTCTATCAGTTGGGCCCAAAATACACGTTTTTCGATTAATGGACTTCCAAATGTTTTGGTTTGATCTGCACTGATGAGACATAAGTTATCGAAATACGCATATTCAGAAAATAGATTAACAGTAACTTCGGTATTTTGTTATTTATTACCACTGGGCCGAAGCCTCTGTCGGTGGACTGTTAGTACCCAAGGGTATTCACTCTGTAGTCAATACTTCGGTGCTGACCCGAAAACTAACTTCATTGAAACTTGCAATATCTAAATTTTAACAAAATTCTGATTAAAACTAAGGAGCGTCTCCCTCATGCATAGCTCTGTCCTTAGCTGAATTTTGGCTTTTCTATTTAGGTCTTTTTTCTTATTTGTTCTCTATCAGCTTTTACACGTTTTTCGGTTAATGTACTTCCAAATGGTTTGGTTTGATCTGCACTGATGAGACATAAGTTGTCGAAATGCGCATATGCAGAAAATAAATTAACAGTAACTTCGGGATTTTGCTACATATATTCCAAAACAAAAAATAAAAAGGATATGGCTCCATGCTTTGAAACCCAAGCAAAATCGATGTTTTTCATTGGAGGTTTTACAGCCAATGTTTTATTTGTTCGTGTTGTTCATCTGTATGTGTGCCTTCATTTTTTCTTTTTTGTCCCGTACTTCCTTGTTTTTTAGTGTTTCCGATGTTGCCGTTGTCCATGGATTGTTCGTTCATTTGACTTACGGTTTGCTTCTTACTTACCTACAAAAGTATATTTACGGAATTTTGACTTTTTGCCAATTGCTTAGCTTCGTCGTAAATAACTGGCATTATATAGTACTTATCTTTCAACATTTAAAGAGGATATATCGGTCCGTGTAATACTTAACAAAACACTAAAACTTTTTGAAATTTAAAACTTGGACAAAAAGTCTTAAATACCAAAGTTATAAAATGAATAAAAAGTTTATAATTTTGAAAACTTAACTTAATTATTCAGATCTAAAATTTTCTATATTTTACATCTTTGGCACTTATCAGACTGCAATGCCCCGGAAATTTATTCAAAAAGAAATGAAAGGTTTTCAGTGCAGAGTTCAAACGTACTTGAGATATGTACCTATGGAAGAAGTGAGAAATTGAATTAAAAAAATATGTAATATTCAAAGAAATAAAAATAATCAGGGCGAAATGTGCAAATTTTGATATGTAAAGCTTATATAAAAGACTTTGGGATAACATAATAGGATAATTAGATAGCCAGTCATAGAACCCTGCATGAATGCTCTGACCTGTAATAGAGCCCTGACTGCTCTGACCAGTCATAGAGCTCTTACCACTCTAACCTGTCATAGAATCCTCACTGCTCTGTCTGAGAAGATAAAATCAAATGATCAAGATGTAAGTCAAGTAAATTTTATTCAAAGTCGGGAAAAGTAAACCAAAACAAAAACTGTTATTACTCTAAATTAAATACCATAAAAGATGTCAGGGCTCTGTGACAGGTCAGATCAGTAAGAATCCTGTTACTGGTTAGGGCGGTCAGGCAAGAAGGTCAGAAGAGGTCATTGCAGCCAGGGCTGTACGACCAGAACAGGCAAGCGTAGTCAGGGCTCCCGAATAGTTAGTAGTTTTTATGACTGCTCTTTAAGTGGTCTAAGTAAGCTTAAAAACGGTCCTAAATTAACCTAGAAGAGCTTGTTTGCCTGGTTTAAATAAACTTCAAGGTAAAGAACACCAATAAAAGGGTTGTACCATTGCTTTCTTTTACTTTATCTCATGCACATTTACTCCTTATCCCTTGCCTTTTACTGTCTTATAAAAATATGAAAGTCAGAAGTGATGAAAGTTAGTGTTTTTTTTATCTGAAAACTATTCAAAACCTTAAACTCAATAATATTTAAAGAGGTTGTTGTACAAAGACTCGCAATTCTAGCAGCCCCTGTTTGCACACCTTCCAAAACATTTGATTCGCTTAACGTGTAATCCCCCATTTTGTCATCCCTAAGATCGTGATATTCTATAATATGACGTACGTATATTTTATTTGGATTTTGACATCTCTTTATCGGAAAATATCATCTTGTAAGCCAGAATATGAGGCACAGGGCCGAGTGAGCGCAGTGAACGAGCCCTAAGCCTCTTATTCTGGCGAGCGGGATGACATTTTGAAATATTCCAGCTTTACAAATTTAGATAACTTGTTTATTGTCTTTTATTTCTTATTTCTATACAACCGTTTATTAGGTTTAACGTCAAATTCTCCCAAGGTTGCGCGGGAAATGAGGTTCATTCCTTTTGTCAAAATTGGAAATGTTTTGTAGTTATTTTATGACCGCACAATATTTTTGTCTCCTAACATTATTGAATTCAGATATGTTTTAATCGAACCATGTTTGCGAATCGAAATAAAATGTTTTTTTCATTGAAGAACTTCTCCATTGTTTACATTTGTGTTTCAGTTCCTAGGCATTTTCGTGACGTCAAAATGTAAATAAATGGTGGCTCTGCTCAAGTTATCAGCAACCTAGTTTCCGTATTTTTTCGAACGTCTCGTTTGTATGTTTTGTATTAATGACAATGATTTGTTGACAAAATTAAAAACAGAAAATACGATGGATTCTTCATCAAATTCAGATTTATTTCTTGCAAAAAGGATTATAAAGATATTGCTTGTCAAAAGTTGGGAGAACTTCTTTGATAACTCCAGTTCAAACTCTTGATAAGTTCGGGTCAACAAGAAAGTGCTCTGCAGGCTGGGATGGGCAAAGGGAAAGATGATAATATCTAAGTTTCAGTCAGGATTCCAGTCTGGTTATAGTACAGTGAATCAGCTTGTTGAAATTTCAATATTATTATTTCTATATAGATGCAGATATAGATGCAAGGTTCATATATTGTGATATGTCTAAAACATTCGATAAATTTGGTATACTTGTTTGATATATAAGCTTGAGTCCTTTGATACTAGGTAAGATATTACCTGTAGTCCATGGGCTGGAATAACCCCCCGTGCATCCCCCCCCCCCACTTCCCAACCCCACCCATTTTTTTAAGTCCGCATACATCCCCTCTTCAAAATAAAACATGTTAACACGAGCATAACCTGCACGCACTGGTGGAATAGGACCCATTTTTAGACCCACCTACCGAAATTTAGGAAAATTTTCTTTTTCGTTCAAGTTTTCCTTTCATTTGCTTCAAAATGTTGACCAAATGCTTCCTAGTTATAAAAATGATGCAGCAAATTATTGCTTATTGTATAAGCTTTACAAAGAACCCAAATTTAAAAAGTTCTATGCCAAATACATTCCATAGCGCCATTAAACGTACCCCTACCCCTATGAAATATTGAGGAAAATTTAGATTTTTTCATTGTAATTGCGTAAGTTTGATGGTCTAAAGAACCCGAAGTGCATCTCGATTCCCTATTCTGAAAATTGTTTTTAGTTTTTCAATCTATTTTCTTGAATATAAAACATGTTAACATAATGTTAACATATTCTTAAAGACCAAAGTTTTATTTTCAAATATACCAAATAAATGGATCTTTGAATATTTCTGATTTTGACTAAGTTTTGTCATTCTTTTGTCCAATATTACTTTTTAGTAATCAAATATCATTTAAAGTAGGTATCAAATGAAAGCTTATTATATGTACTTTACAACTATTACAAATAATGGCCATTCTTATGTAATATAAACATCATACATCAATAAAACTTACCCCTACCCCAACAAATTTACTGTAAAATTTTAAATTTTTTGTCTATGTAAGCATACAATCAACCAGAACACGCAAAATGTGTGTTATATATGACAATGTTTCATGAATTATACCATGATTTCGTATTTTAACAGCCATTTGTTGACTTAAACTCAATATTTTGCCTAAAATTGATGAAAAACGGAAATTTTCAACATTTCAGATTTGCCTAAATTTCACTGTTAAATCGTTATATATCCCAAATCTGCAGATATGCCAATTAATTGTTCTAAGCAATACATTAGTTGTCTGAAAACATTGTTAAGAAAAACAAGAAATGTTTGATGTGACTCAAAATTCCAAAAATCGTACCCCTAACCCAACAAATTTTCCTAAAAATTGTCAATTTTTTATCTATGTTCGCAGCAAATTAACTCAAACACGCAAAATGTGTGTTATATATGACAATGTTACATGAATTACATTATGATTCGGTATTTTAACAGCCATTTGTTGACTCAAACCCAATATCTGGCCCAAACTGATGAAAAATGGGAATTTTCAACATTTCAGATTTCTCCGAAGTTCATTGTTAAATCGTAATATATGTCAAATCTGGATGATCCATCTGCAACTATGCCATTTAATTGTTCTAAACGATACATTAGTTGTCTTAAAACACTGTTTAGAAAAACAAGGAGTGTTTAATGTGACTCTAAATACCGAAAAACCTACCCCTACCCCAACAAATTTTCCCTATGATAGTCATTTGTTTTACTATATTCGCATAAAAATAACCAAAACACACAAAATCTGCATTGAATATAACAATGTTGCATAATTTCTATCAAGATTTTTCATTTTAAGTCCCACTTGTCAGTTTAAACTCAATATTTTGTACAGAACTGATGAAAAATGGGAATTTTCAGCATTTCAGATTTGTCCAAAATTCACTTTTAAATAGTTATATGTGGCAAATCGGGAGGATTTATACGCAGATATGCCAATTCGTTGTTCTAACCGATATAAAAGCTGTATAAAAACAAGGTTTAGAAGAACAAGGAGTGCTCAATGTGACTCTAAATACCGTAAATTTTACCCCTACCCCAGGAAAATGATGCCTAAAAATCCCCAGAATATGTATGTCTGTACATTTATATGAACAAAACATACTAATGTTTCACTTTCTTTAAACAAAATGCATTCCATATATTGCAATATGCAATTTTAACGGCAAAATATGGGTAAAATTGTATATTTTGGGCGCTTTTCGTGAAAAATAGGATTTTTCAGCATTTCGAAATTTTACAAATTTCAAAGTTTAATTGTTGTATAACTGCCCATAAACCACACACATGATCTTATTTGTGATATATGGCAGTCTCTATGTATTTTTGTATTTGAAATGATATGTTATTGGACCTTTATACAATGTTTAAGCTTTTCAAGGTGAATAAAATGAAATAAATTGTGTTGAATATTTGTGGTAAGGGGTTATATGTTTGTAATTTATGAGACTGTAGTTATTCTATAAATGCTTAAAAACATATTTTCTTATGGCTTAGATACAACGAAAGGATATCTAATCAATATTTTCAAGTTATATATCAATTTTATGAAGTATTTGTATCTCAAAGTCAAAACCGCAGAAATTCTGAAAAACGGAAAATTCCCATTTTGCATACAATTTCGAGCAGAAGAATAAAAAAGAGACCTCTTAAAAAGTTTAAATCTACTTAAATGATCTTCTGCATGTCAGCTTTAGTGAAATACACACAAGAATTCCAATAAAACATTATTCTTTAATCATTTAGAGCCTAAATATTTCATATTTTCCCTTAATTTTTAGGGGGAGGGGTGCTAATTTTGACATTTCTGAACCTATAAGACGTCTGAAACTAAAATGTTTGGACACGATTTGTTGCTTACATATCATAAATCATTATTACATCGTCAATTATTAAATATATATTCAGATTTTTACCACCATAAAGTGAGAAAGTCGAAATTGTGAAAAAATTCCGAAAATTTCCATTTTTGAAAAAATTTTATACCGAAAATCAAAATTTTGTGGACATTTATGGTTTTATTTTCCAACATTGTATCACAACAGATAAGTAAGCCATACAAACTAGATCAAATGATGAGGGTTGTTTATCTGAAGGGAATTGACAGACTAAAATTGTCATTTTCGCTATTTTTTTGCAGGGGGAGGGGTACATTTTTTGTATCTCCAGATCATAAAAATGGCGTAAAGTGCCCAAACTTGAGTTTATTGTAAAGGATATTTAATTACCTTTAATTTGGTACCAAATTTCACTACATATTACTTATTATTAAATAATTATGGAGCTTAAAAGATGAAACTTAGGTTAAAACGAAAATACAAGAATTTTTCGCGGTGTACTATAAAAGTGGCCCTATACTGTCTATGCGTGCAGGTTATGTTCGTGTTAACATGTTTTATTCTGAAGAGGGGATATAGGAGGACTGAAAAAAACCGGTCTAGATGGGAAGTGGGGGGGGGGTGCACGGAAAGTGATTTCATCCCATGGCCTATAAGTTATATATCAATTTCATGAAGTATTTGCATCTCAAAGTCAAAACAGCAGAAATTCTGAAAAACGGAAAATTCCCATTTTGCATACAATTTCAAGCAGAATAATCAAAAAGAGACCTCTTAAAAAGTTTAAATCTTCTTAAATGATCCTCTGCATGTCAGCTTTAGTGAAAAGTGAAATACATACTAGAATTCCAATAAAACATTATTCTTTAATCATTTAGAGCCTAAATATTTCATATTTTCCCTTAATTTTTAGGGGGAGGGGTGCTAATTTTGACATTTCTGAACCTATAAGACGTCTGAAACTAAAATGTTTGCACACGATTTGTTGCTTACATATCATAAATCATTATTACATCGGCAATTATTAAATATATATTCAGATTTTTACGACCATAAAGTGAAAAAGTCGAAATTGTGAAAAAATCTCAAATTCCGAAAATTCCCATTTTTCAAAAATTTTATACCGAAAATCAAAATTTTGTGGACATTAATGGTTTTATTTTGCAACATTGTATCAAAACAGATAAGTTAGGCATAAAAACTAGATCAAATGACGAGGGGTACATTTTTTGTATCCCCAAATCATAAAAATGGCGTAAGGTGCCCAAACTTGAGTTCATTGTAAACGGTATTAAATTAGCTTTAATTTGGTACAAACTTTCACTACATATTACTTATCATTAAATAATTATAGAGCTTAAAAGATGAAACTTAGGTTAAAGGAATTTTTCGCCGTGTACTGTATAACTGGCACTATACTGTCTATGCGTGCAGGTTATGTTCGTGTTAACATGTTTTATTTTGAAGAGGGGATATAGGAGGACTGAAAAAACCGGTCTAGATGGGAAGTGGGGGGTGCACGGAAAGTGATTTCAGCCCATGGCCTACTGGATGACAGAAATCAAAATGTTGTTTTAAAAGGTTTTTGTTCCGATCAAACAGGGGAAATTGTGCAAGTGTCCCCTAGTGCTTTGTCCTAGGCCCCTTTCTATTTTTATAGGACCGATTTGGCCCAATGTTTCTTTTGGGGTGCCTGTGCCAAGGTCGACCATTTTTCCGGTGGTTTCCACCTGATTTGTCTTTTTGTCTCATTGTCTTCGGCTCCAGACAAACTCTGTTCGCTAATTTTGTTATTGCCTCCATTTACATATAATTTTTTTTTTTTTTGCATTAGATATTCATTACCAGATTTAAATTTTCACTGTTGATACTTTTGTGTTTGCAGATAACAAATACGATAATATTGCAAAATCTTTAACTCAAGGTAGGATTCAGACATAGGTAAAAGTAAGTGCTAAATTGATTTAAAGTGTTTGTCCATACAGACATGGGCTTACAACTTTTAAGGTAGTTCGATCCTAATAAAAATATCAGACAGAATTTTTTTCTTTTCAGATATTTTGTAGGTCTTTACCTATATGTTCCGAAAATAAAATAAAAATGATATGTCACCGATCATCTTTTCCTGTAATCAAGCTTTGAAAATCAGGCCAAATTCAGTATTTTTCAGCAATATTTAAAAAGAATATATAGGGAACTGTGAGAACGTGCTTATTGTTTATCTTTCATATAAAATAAATATCAGACAGATTTTTTTTTATTTTTTGATATTTCAGAGATATATAATTAAGCTATCTGTTACGCTGAAAAAATCTACATGTCACCGTTCGATTAAGAAAGTTATTTGATATAGTTTACGTAATAGACAATATTTACGGGTAAAGGGAGCTAATTGGCGGGAAAGTGTATGTCAATCTATTCTGACGTCACAAGGAATAGGCCAATACAGGATTATTCCGGCTTGAAAATCAAGTCAATTCCGCATCCGATTCGTGTTACACAAATGCGCCAATCGAATGCGCCGTGTATTAGTGTCGATCTACCTTAAGTAAGTTTTTAATTCTTCTAAAATTCAGACCATGACATGTATTCAATTAAACATACCCTATCATCCCTAACTACTGTGACCTAATTTCTTTATTTCTCATCAACAAACAGTACAGTACAATGAACTGTACAGTTACAGAGAATATATATTTACAATAATATAACATATATATAAGTGCATGTGTGGACATATACATCATACTATATGTTGTTCGGGAATACGTGTTCATATTCCCTGTCTGTGTTTTATATCCCCTGAGCCGTCAGGCGAAGGGGATATAGGACACAGACAGGGAATATGAACCCGTATCCCCTGTGAAGCCCGAATAACTTTTATATATTGCTAGAAGTGCTATAATTTTTCTATTAAAAGCGTTTGAAAATTGTCATCTGATTTTGCTACCACGGGGATACGGTCTTATATCCCCTGTCAAGGTAACCAATCAAATTGAAGGGTTTACCTGGATATTTCACTTCAGCAGAATATATGTATCTATTTAAATTAAGATAATCAACCTGGAGGGACGACCTTTTTAAATATAATGTTGATAAATTTTGACAAATTTTCTAACACAGTAGCATCTGTTGAATTTGTTGAATAGAATAAATTTCGAAACCTTAAAATATTTCCATTACTATGACAATTTTTGTCAGTAATCTTTTCCTTTCCAAAGTAAAATGCTTACACTCTACAGACGCATTATCAAATTCAATAATCACTACGGTATCTAGAAAAAGAATGCTCAAGACTTCATTCCTTACGAAAGGTTTGAATATTCTCTACATAGAAACTCTTATAACATTTTATATATGATGATTATTATTGGAAAATGAATTCCCTAAATAATAAGAATCACATTTGATGCACATATTACCAGAGAAAGTTCGGTATCACCTAGCAGCTGATATAGTTATAGTATGACCATTTAGTCGATGACTCTGAGCGTGGATATTTACCCCCCGAGAGTATAGTCCAGTGCTTCGGCGCTATCAAACAAGCATTAAAATAATGTCAGTTTTAGTTTATGATTCATATGGTCAAAGTGAATAAACTAAAATAGCTGCTTGATATCGTATACACATCTGATATTAAACGCCTGCTACCTAATGAGAAAATCAGCTCATTTTTTCATCACTTATGTTATGAGGCGATTTATACTGATAAAAAAATATCGAAAGATTCTAAAGTGCAATTAGTTTTTTACGACATTCTCTTCAGATCTTTTACTGCTACGGAATTTATAGAAAATTATACATCCTATCATTTATTATGTACTCTTAATATCAATTATCCCACGTAAAGAAGCAACCTTAAATGAATGCCAACCCCCATTTGTCTGTTAAATATGTAGAAAGATCGTTAATCAAACTGTAAATAGAAAGAAATAAGTTAAAAAAAAATAATTATATACAATGTGTTAAGATAACAGGTATTTTCGAGCTTAGTTTCACTGAGCGACATTTTGATTTGACAATTGAAAGAAAGAAAAAAAATCATTTTACAAGATAATAAGTTGTTTTTCAAAATATATTATCTTTCAATCCAAATATATTAAACGCGGAAATGGAATATTTTATACAAATTTAAAATTCACACCTTATACAACATACCAAATATGTTTTCCCTAATCCAACGATGTACTTAACTACCGAATTATGAAAGAGCTAAATATCAGCTTAATCCTTTAATGGAAATGATTTTTGCACTTCTCAGCATTTCTTCTGCTTATGGAGTGTATGTTCAACTGTAGATTCGATACGGTGAGCTAGCACAAATTATTCGCACTTTCTCATTTGACACAGTTTTCTCCGTTACCGTTTTGATACATGTAATCAAAGTTTCAAACAATTCCGTCTTCTATGGACTTTTCAATTCCTTGTGGAAATAAGATTCATTTAACTTTGAACTGAGGTGAACATAGCGAACATGTATTTTCACTGTGTAGGACTCATGGAATTAGGAGTCTACCTGTCCCGAGTTCCTATCGTTGTTAACGTTTGTCTTTTGTCTTATTCGTGTATTTCCTGTGTGGCTCCTTAGCAGAGTGTGGCATGTAATTATATCTTTTAGCCATTGTAGGTGTTTCCTGTTATTCATTTTTTTTTACTGTCAATGGCAATTGCTGCTGAATTGCTACGGGACACTACAGCAATGGAAGAGATGTTGTTGCACCATAAAACTGGTTCTTTTGAAATACCTTTAGCAAGTTAGGACCATTGGGGTTGACAAATTTTACCTGTGGTCTTTTTGTCCCTTGATTTTTTTTTCTTGACAATTCTGCCCAGTAATTTGTTATTACCCCCATTCAAATATAACAGGTTCGAGGTCAGCAATTGTCCTTAATATAGTAGCTTCTCATTGCACAGTTGGTACCATTATTTTGTGGTTCATTTCAAACAAATTTTTAACTGTGACGTTACCTTTTCTACGTAGCCACGTACCATAATATTATGAACTATAAAATTCAAACTTTGTTGAGAGGAAATAAAAAATAAAAGTGACCACACAAGTCTAAAGAAGATTCAGAAGGAAAGACCAGTGCGGAAAATCCACTGGACGGAGAACCAAATCTGAAAGCACGCATAAAACATAGATAATGTCATAACTAAACATACCAGACATTAAGTAGTAAGTGAAACTGTTCGGTAAAGTAATATTTTTTTCTGTTAAGATACTTCCGGATATAACAGAAGTACCACAGTTTTGTTACAAGGAGATGTATTTGTCAAAAGATTTGCGTATTATACGTACAATTCTTTTCCTTTAAAATGAATCATTTTTTTTTTCTAACCATGTCAAAACCCTACGCATTGTAATAGTTAAATTTTCACATTTTAAAGTTCGAGGTTTACCCGAGAACTTGAAAATGTGAAAATTTAACTATCAAGATGTGAGAAATTATCGTAATAAACTGGAAAACAATGTTAGAGATTGTTTCTCTAATTTCTACTCAATTTATTTGAAGTAAAGCGATCTCCGTAGTCTCCAGTCTCAAATATGCCGCCATTTTGTTGCTATCATCGTTGCTACGTGTATCATTGCGCCATTCATTGAAAGTGGCATTGAATATAATATTTTTGATAAAAATGTCATATTATCAATAAATTGAGTTATCTTAGTCATAAAAATGTAAAAAACCATTTCGTTATACAATGATGCAGGTGTTAATTTCATCAACATCCGGTTGCACTATTTCTAGACACGGACACGAGACATTTACACGATTGACCAATCAGCAAGTGAGATCAATTTTATTAAATTCATCTAACATCATTTTCGAACAAGAATTAGAGAAAAACTAATAATAAATATAGGGTGTAAGCTTTGGAAGAATATGTTCAAACAAACAATGTTAACTTTGGAGAAGAATATTTTGAGGTTATTCTTTTGTGTTTAAACACCAAAGTATAACATTTTATATAATTACAATTTTGAATAAACATTAATTCCAACTCTTCCATCCCCTATAATATTTGAAAATCCACACGAGAGATTCTTGTTATGTATGATTGATTGATTGAATATTGTTTAACGTCTACTCAGCAATATTTCAGCTATATCGAGACGAGAACAAGTTTGTTAATAAATAATCACTTTGGGGTATGGAAAGGGCCATGGGACGGGAAATTCTGACTGCCACTGGAAAAATAGGGTGAAATCGGAAAGGGCGGAGAATTTAGCCTTGTAGCCGATCACCTACGGACCACTCAAAAAAGCTTGCTACAGGGGTTCTTTAACGTGCAGGAAGCGTGGCATTTCTTCCAACACACATCCCATCCGAAAGATGGGTTGTGTATTTATTCATCCCGCACAACCACGGAATGGGTCCTATTTCTATATCCCGGGACCCTCGGGGTCAGCCCCCGTTTAGGTGGGGTCACATCACGCAAGCCGGAGATACTAGGTCCTATTTCTATATCCCGGGGTTCCCTCGGGGTCCTCTGTTAGGAAGACTCATACTCCAAGCTCAGAGGATGCTGCGGGCCTATTCATAAGCCGGGACCGCGCACGGCGGTCTTGTTATGTATGCATTAGCCTTCAAAGCTAATCAGTTGCGCACTTAAGTTAATATTTTTTAATTTTTTTTTGTCTAATAGAAAAAAGAAGGGAAACGGGGAATGTGTCAAAGAGACAACGACCCAAAGGGAAGTAATAACAACTCAAAGCCACCATAAGATCTTCAATGAACGGTGAGAAAGCCCCACACCCAACGGCAGGTCGGAGTCGGCCCCTGAATAAAGAGTAATCAAGTTCAGCGAAATAAACATCATCCTAGACTCCTGTAGACATAAAGTAAACTAAATAGTAAAAAGACAAGACACACAAAGGCTTAAGGTAGATAGACACTGTTGCGCTGCGCAATTCAATCGCGCATTAGAAAAATGTAGAGTCGGATACGGGGTAGGTTTGATTTTCGTGCCGGAACAGTAATATGACGACTTTTCCTTTGTGACGTCATTATTGAATGACAAATGTGAAACGTCATATTTCGTTTAGTTTGCCGCGAATTAACCCCCTTTTCCCGTAAATTACGTTTACTCCGGAAACTTTGCAAAATATCTCTGTTAAAAGCATGGTGACATATATATTTTAAAATTACATCATAAACTATCTGTTCACAAAAATACATCAAATTCTCATGGATAAAAAGTTCATTTCTATTAAGCTACAAATTGCCTTTCCATATTTTCCCCGTGCATTCTATGTAAATTATGGTGAAAAAATGGCTAAAAATGAGCAAACTTTGTACCCAATTCTAGAAAAAGCAAGCATGGTGACCCATACTTTTTATTACATATTTCAGGTAAGTAGGATTTGTTCTTCAATTGTGCCGACTTACAACAAAATCTCATAGGTATGAATATTACTGTCTATCTACCTTAATAAATTTCCTGACTTAGGACAAGCGCAAACCTGCTGCGGCGGGGTTAAACTAGTTTTATTGGGCCCAAACATTCCCCCTACAGCCAATGTGATAAATCAAAAAACAATCGTAACAACAGTAAAATTCAGTTGGCAACAGGACTGAGTTAATTGTGAAAAATGAAACTGAAAGAACTAAATATACGGACATAAACATGAAATCACAAGAGACTACTAGCAGTTAACTGACATACCAGCTCCAGACCCATTACCAACAGACAAAGTAAGTTATGTACCCTCAGTATACAGCTTCCACAAAGATCCCTTCCTGTGAGGAGTTTAGCATTATGATATCATGCATATACCGGAATACATAACCCGTGTCCATGCAATACAGATTTTAGAAATTTAGAATGTGTTTAGTTAAAATGCAAAGACCCTATCAAAAAATCAATGTTAATACCAAAGAAGGCCATACGTAATAACTTGACGACAATACCGTAATTATAACCCTTATGAATTAGACGATTTAAAGGTTTTATAAGTTTGTTACGCGAGTTTAAGTATTTTTTACTCTTATGTAAAACAATACCGTAAAATAAAGGATGTGAAATACCAGCCTTGATTAGATGTTTACACGCGCATTGTATTTATGAACCAAGTCTTTATTTAATATTTAATTATAAATTTATATCAGTTGTATAAATTAAGCATACGAATTTCATCCTGATATAAATTCCTGAAGTTTGAACAGTATATTGAATGTTATTGAACGCTAAAGCTGATATTATTTGCCAACATTTGATCCTTTCTACTATTATTCTTGGTAATTAAGCACTTCCTTTGTTTCTATTACTTATTAGTCCCATGAGTGTTTTTTTTTTCTTTTCATAAGCTCATACCTTCAACTCAGACATGGGGTAGACTAAATAAAATTATCAAAATAACGGTCAATATGGCCATTATACAACTTATGTCTATTCAGTGCAGATCAAACCATAAACCAAAATATGTTTTAAAGCTGATAGAGAACAAATAATCAATATGGTAAAAATAGAAAGCCAAAATCTGTTAAGGAGCTATGCAAGAGGGAGATACTCCTTATTTTCTTAAATTGAGGTATTGCAAGTTTCTAAATAAAATCGGTTTTCGGGCCAGTACCGGAGCACTGGCTACCGGGTTGGTGAATATCGGGGATTAACAGTCCACCAGAGGAGCATATGAAAAGAGACGGACTCTTTGGGACGCTTAGTACAAAAATACCCGTTTTGCATAAAAGACAATAAATTTATCCTGTACACGCAACTTCAGAATGAGTAACTTCTCATCAACAGCATAAGGATTAAACAGTTTAAAAAAATATCTAAAACTGCTCAGGCGGAAGTATTAATTACCAAAAATATCAAAATAGGAAGTCAAATCTAGTAACAAAGACATCCACAGTGTGCAATCCACGGAATGACGCATCAATACGGTTAAGTTGTAAGAATTTTTATAAAAACAGTAAATTTCTATAAACACACCTGTAAATTGTCTTGTCAGACAAGCCTGATTATAGGGCTGGCGAAAACCTTTCGAGACCACCGGTCCAACGGCAATGATATTTATCCCATGTTTTCAAAATGCAAAAATATCTGTCTTACATAATAGACAATAAAACTTAATTTATCAAAGATAAATTTATTTATGGTGTCCGAGAAGGGGGGGGTGGTGTTTGATGATTGCATCGCAATCTAGTTTTAGAGAGCTAGCCAATTAGTTTGGAGTTACTGTATTGAATCACGTGACAGAAAATCAAGAGATTAATTGAGAGCAGGGGTCACGTCAAAATTTCTGCTTTTCTTTTTGCCCTCCTCCATTCCCATACATATCCACCATACATAATTACAAAATTTTAGTATCACTATTATAAATATGGCCATTTTTTAGGGCCATACCTTTTTGTCTTTTGGAGTATTTGAATTTTAAAGGAGTGCTTATCAAAGAAAAGTTATTATATGGGAAACATTTTCCAATCTTATGATTATGTAATTTTAAGAACTAGAATGCACTAATTTTAATGTATGTAAATGTTTCGTTTTATTTGCGTCATTTTAATAAATGACATTTACTAGATTGTGTTTTGCATTTAATTCTCCCTAGCCAAAAACTGAGCCGAGTTGTTGCTATCATTCTAAGCTTTAGTTATTTATACAAATCTGGGTGTTATACAGGGCCTAAAGTCTTTAACGAGGAGCAAACATAAATTTTGTTATACTGAATACGTGTCTCAAGGAGTAACCTCTCAACAGCAGTATTAGACACAAATTATAAGATAATTGCCAAAAATATCTAAATAGGGCCATATGCAGTATCAAGGACATCGACCGAGTGCAATAAATTGAATGAAACCTCACGGAATTTCGCGGATGTAACATAAGTTACGACTACGTCAGAATACACATTCTGCAAGATGTGTATTGAAGGTGTTTCATTTGAAAAATTTGGAAATACATGAATTTGAATTGTTGAAATGTCAAACTGTGTGTTCATCAATTTTGAAATGATTTTCATAACTGGAATCCCGGCATAATATCTTACGTGAGTTATTACTATCTTTGGTACCTAACTACCGTTATATTCATGTGCAAAATATAGTGCAGTATTGTATTATTTTTTAACGGTGATTTAACGGCAGTTTATAAATCTTTTTGTACGCAATGAAATAATGAAATGTTTTTTATTTGTATATGCCGAGGAGCAATGTTTTAATTTTATTTAAGCTCTTATTTACCTTTGTCTATATTACTACGCCATTTGTTCTCATCAGCCTTAGACACTCTGCGACATTATTAGATTTACCTAGTTATAGCTTCCTATTATTATCACCCATTTCTTATATTATTCATGTTATTAAAAGTATGTAATAAATATTACGTATTCCACAATGATTATCAATTAATACTACCATTGTATCAAATAATTCCCATTGAATATCTCGCATGTAAATTTAACTTCCGTAATATCAATTTTGGAAAGAGTTGTCCCTCTTTCGATTATAGTGTGCAATTGGATATTGTGACCCTTCTCGATTTCTGTTTTACCCTGTATTTCATGGCAACTTTTGTGTTATGTACGTAATCAATGTGTTACGGATTTTATCCTACTATTTGAGAATAACAAAGTAACATACCCCGGAAAACATACCATGGTTTTTATCAAATTAATCTTCTGATTTAAAAGATGACACTAAAGAATCAGTTACCCAACATATATTTCAATAACACATCTTAGCTGGCTGTATGATGGCTACCACATGTGGCTCAGATCATGCATACTCTTCTGCAACATGTGATTATACTGCTGGTTTGTAGTTTGCAGTTTTTTTTTTATTTCCATATAGCAATGTATTGCGGTGTTTTAAGCTGACCATTTTCCCGCATATATGAAATAAATCAATATAAGATCATATAGCCAAACAAAATAACATACACATTTTTTTCAATCCCTTGATGAAATAAGATTTAAATCCAGTTATCATTTGATATGGTTGCAACCATATCTTTTCTTGTTAAAGATTCTATAGCTTACTATTCACAATTTATGTTTTAATTTTAATTTAAAAACGTATAAACTTATGCACATAAAATGCGTGTTTTTTAAACATACATGTAAAATATTCATTGTTACAAAAATTAAGAAAAAAAAACATAGTTAGATCAAAAAATTTTTATCCTCAAAACATCTGTAGATAAATAGATCTTGATTTGACTCGTATTTTTCAATTTTCTAATGATCCAACTTCTTACTCAAATCACAAAACTAAAAGTTCATTTAGTAAATCAACTGATATACAAACCATCAATCAAAAACATTCCTAGAGTAAAAAATTCGGAATGACGCGCAATATATTTCCTTTTCTTTTTATTTTTTTATGTAATCTTTGAATCTTTGGCAAAAAAATGAATAAACTATTTATTTTTATTTTCATTTACATTATCGACCAAGTGCGAATCGACGAGATCATTATGATAGTCAACACAATATATGCTATTGTTGAAAAAGTCATTATTACTGTCGTAAATATTGTTGATTTTATGACAGTAATAAATCGCATCTACTTTTAAACTCTGATAATGATCCCAACGATTCGCACTTGGTCGATAGTGATTTAGGTATATCACCGTGAATACGGTACCTACAAGTCGCAAATTTTCAAAAGCATATTTCTACACATTAATGTTAAATATTAGCCTTGACACTTATTAATTGCCATTCTCTTATCTTTTATCTTGTCAATGATTCTATTAACATGCGTCTTACTTGTTGAATGAACAGGTAATTAACAATTTAATTAACCTACCTGTTTGGTACCATTCGATAATGAAGTAATTGATAAAGCCCGGATCGGGTCAAATCTGTCTACCTATGTCGGATTTTGGTGTTCCGAATGGAACAAGATGGCTGGCCCCACAATTTTGATTCTGAAAACGTCTGACAAATCGATGGCCCAACTTTAAAGTCCAATAAGAAATGCTTATGGGGTATGCAGATTAACAATTGTGCTTATCAGATCGTTTGACATATAAGTCTCAGTTTTTGAGACTTCAAAATGTTCCACATGCAATGAGGGTCACTAAATTTAAATGCTGGTAAATCCGTAGATACCGTCTTGATCACTTGAGCATTTTAGCACTCAGATATTGCCAATATTGACAGATATATGTACAAGTCAAAGTAGGATGGTTTTGACTACTTTTGACTTTACCAGCATCTGATTGGTCATTTAGTAGAGTCTAACCATTAACATCACTACAATCCATTCCGTAGCGATCGAAGGTACTGTAAATTATAAACTTGAAGTGTATGAACATAAGCATTGGATATGTGACTTACATGTGCATTAAATCCCACACTTTTAATCCATTTAGTCAATTCTTGTACTTATTCTGTATTTGTATAAAGAGTTGCAAACTAAAACATATTATGTTAATAGAGGTCAATAATGCTTGATGGTGTCTCATATGTTGTACGGTTGACAATTTCTGGCAATTCTGTTTACTATATTTATATTCTAATTTCATGCAAAAAATGAAATATCAAAAACTTGAAATAGATAGATGTGTATGGTATAAACAATTTATTTAAATCATCAAAAAGAGTCAAAATGAGATAAAAAAACATAAATAATATGAAATTGAAAAGAAAATTAATAAGAAATCCCTGGAGGAAATCTTGACCGGTCTTTAGCTGTCCGCCTCTTAGAGAGATAATTGCGACAATCCCTCGAAACACAAATCCGTCAAATTTACTTGTCATTCAAATTAGCTATTTCAGGATATCGCATGCTGACTTTCCATACCATAAAAGCATACGGAAAATCTCGAAATATATCTCAATACAATTAACGATGGAAATTTCTTTGCATTAAAATGAAATAAACGATTGATGTAGCTGTGTGGAAATTTATAATACTACGCATGCCTACTATGTATAGAGATTATGCTCTCTATATATTTAAGTTATGGTGTACCTGTTCGTGAGAGAATTTCTCATATTGATATGCTATCATACTTTCAAATTTTGGCATTTATTTCTGTAGTTTCGAAATGGAATTATGACCACCTGTTTATATTGCCCACATTTCGCTGTTTTATAATGCTAAGTTTTCTTACATGATGAGTGCCCTGTGTTTGTCTATATGTTGTTATCGTCCACTAGTGCTTTTGTCGGGAAACGGATGACAGTGATTGTAAGAGCACTTTACAGTTTAATTAATGTTTGTTGACAATCCCGCACACATGACCAGGAAAGACATGGATGTAGCATTGTTCGACAATTAGCAAAGAATTCCACTCAAACCCATACTAGAGGCCGTCTTAAACTTGCTATGAGGTATGAGTAAAGCTCATTGTTGAAGGCCTCATGGTGACTTCAAGATGAATAACAACAATAAAAGCGTTGTTCCTTTGCTTATTTTTACCATGTATTTGTAGAGACTTTGCCTCATGTACATTTACTCCATATCCTTTCATTCACCATAAACACATTAAAGCTAATACTGCAAATATTTGTTGTGTCGAAATTGCCGTAAATTACAACCCTGCAAAGATCCATTTTGACAACTTATGTCTCTTCAGTGTAGATAAATATCAAACATGTTAAAAGGCTACTGATAAAAACACAAGAAAAAACTATCTACATAACAAATAAAGGCCTCCGATTGACACAAAACAAATAACAAAAAAGTGTTTCGGATATCTAAAACTGCGCATCCACCTTGCGTGTCTTGTGAAAATAAGAATTAACTATTAGAATGTTGAAACAATTTTTTAAATGGTTAAGTATTGATTATCAGTAAAATAAAACAGTCATTATTTAACCTGCAAATGTGCAAAATATACCGCTTTTTGAAAAAAAAACAAAGTTTTATTTCATTAATAGCCATTTACTAAAAGCAACTTTTTGGCGCGCATTTGAAATTTCTTGATATTTGTTTCACGCTACCACGTTCATGTAGGAAACTTTTATTTTTAAAAAATCGCAACACTCGTTTTAATGTGCAATATTGCGATTTTTGACATTTCTAACCTTGAATATATTTTTGCTGGTAGCAGTAATGCCACAGATTTACCCAGCTAACACAATGTTATTTTAAAAACATCTTAAAATGTTTTGCAAAACATCATATAAATATCGTGGAAAACGTTTTAGAAAAGATTAAACTGCATGGCGGAAACTATATTGTATCAAAATTTTTAAAAACATTTTAATTGGTTACTTAAATGTTTAGCATATACTTCAAACATTTTAATAACATCCAAATAAACATTTTAAAGTTTAATTTTCATGTATTTCTGCAAGGGGAAACAGTCTCCAACATTTGTAAATTTGACTCGTGATTGCGTTTGTCATGCATGACGACATGGATAAACATTGAGATGTCCGTCAGCCTCGTAAATGACCCAAGTTCAAATCAGCGAGTGATGTTTACCTAAATGCGATTTTCTTTTCTGATCTTTGTAGCATTTTGTGTTGAAATCTGATTGTTGACATATTTGAATACTTTGATGTTTCATATGAAAAATCACTGAACTATCAAAGTACTTGTTCCTAATGTCAACAAACCAGCGTTGTCACTGATATCCTTGAATTTCTGCAAATTGAGAGTAGAAATACGGATCCCGGAAATGAAACTAAATTTCCGGTTTAAAATAAATCGTAATAAAAATGTACGACTGATTTACATTGTAGCAGTCAAGCAGATTATCCACGTGGAATTATGTTCTGCCCATGATATTGCCGCCATTTTGTTGAAGAACTACATGAAGCAGAATTCCGTATTTGGCCTGGCTGTATTGGCCCAGTAAACCCGTATTTGGCCAGTAAATCCATATTGAGCCAGTAAATCCATATTGGGCCTGCTTGGTCGAATTGTCCAGTCTATATCTGCTCTAAACATTTTGTATTGTATAGACAATTTTAATCATATCTTACATAACTATTTAATATGACAAATAATAATGCGTACTGCTCAGCTGTGGATTTTTCATATATTTTTTTAATATTTAAGAGAGATTCACTTCAGCAGTCTGTTGACCTGTAAAAATCTATGTCACCGTTTGATTCAGAGATGTATTTTATGAACTTTACGAAAAAAAGAAAAAATATTTACGGAAGAGGGGAGATAATTCTAGGCAATATAAATAAAATATGACGTTTGATATTTGTAATTTATTATGCATCCGACTTATGTTTCGCAATATGTACCAAACGAATGCGCCGTGTATAAGTGTCGACCTACTTTAAGCATCTTGTTCGCAAACCACAAAATAATCATGGTGTCATAGAAACTGCCTTAGCAACCATTATCCCCACATTTTTTTTTTTTTTTATTTTACAAAAGTGGAAGACTAAGTCCTTTCCTAATAGGTAACATTTTCTCTCTATGAACCGACACACTTACTTATGAAAAAGAAAGGAAATGAGGTAAATGTCAAGGAGACAACATCCCATATCCAGGTTAAAATGACCCAAAACAAAGCATCTAGGGGTCACCGTATGGTCTTCAACACAGTGAGGAACATCACACCATAAAGTAAGCCCCAAATGGCCCAAAAAGGTAAAAAAGTGAATAAATCAATGGAAACAAACCACATCCAATAACCCAAATATCAAACTAAAATTTTAAAAGAAGACAAGAACAAGCCATTGACCAACATATTCCTGACTTGGGATAAGCGCAAAAATTGCGGTGGGGTTAAACTCGTTTTCTTGGATCCAACCCCCCCCCCCTATGTGTGGTGAATGGCTAAAAAATAAATACACAAAAAGACTTGTATTTGTAGAGATTTTGTCTCATTTGCATTTATCAAGACGAGTACACTTACAATGAAGTATGCTATGAAATATGGACATAAAATGATATTATAAAAATGAATGTCCTTTACATGGCATTATGGCATCAATTTACCAATCATCACTATGGAAATTAAAGGTTGTATGAGAAGTAAATTTCAGTNCCCCCCCCCCCCCCCCCCACCCCCCACCCCCATCCCATCCTTTCCACATAAAAAACAGGTGCTTATAGAGAATTGTAATTGTACAACTCAATGAAGTGAAACATGATAAATCACATTTCCGAAAATTTTTTTTCTTATGAAAAAAACAAATATCGGAAATGTGATCTTTCCCATTATTTTTTTTAAATGTGACCTGTGACCCTATTTTGTATTTCATTTCTTTACAGTGATTTCTTTCACAAACTTCATATAACAATTTAACTTACTTAGTAAATATATCGTGTTATTCATATTCAAATGTTATTGATATAAAAAAAATGTTTTTTTTTCTCCCAATATAGACTAATATTAAAAAGGTCAAACTCTTGATACTTTCAAAACAACGGCAGTAGAATACCGAAGGAACAAAGCACAAGATTACACAAATCAAAGTCCAGAGACAAGGCAAAAAGCAAGAACACCAAAAGACGGAAGACCAAAGACACCACATGCCAACAAAACACACGAACATTACATATACAACACAAAAAACTAAAACACTAACAGTGTGAACTCTCAATAAACAAGAGTGAAATCAGGTGCCCCGGAACGGTAAGCATGTCCTGCTCTGTGCACAGCACCCGTCACACTGTCAGTGGGTCAATCCAGGGTAAAGTCAAAACCGGTAATGTGAAATCAGGGAAGACGCGAATCTAGCTGAAAATGTCAGTTTTTATTTGTGACACTGACATTTCATATCTATCTATGATGTCGTGGTGACGGCCATAGAATTTCTGAAGGGACGAAAGTAACAAAGGCTGAACATATCCCTGACTCAGCAGTTTTTGTGACAGTGCTTTTGCTCTTTCCACAAAGTCACTGTATGTACTGCACGCTCTACAGTAACGAATTAATTGTGAAATATATACTCCATATGCTGGGGATGCAGGTATATTGCAGCAGAGAAAGGGAAAGTTCACAATTGGAAAGTCAAAATCATCACGTTTGTCATATAATCTTGATTTCAGACGTCCATGTTCGTCAATGTATAACAAAAGGTAAAGGTATGAAGCAGAATCGGGTGTATCGGTTGTCTCTTTAATTTCAAGTTCAATGGGGTAGATACGATGTAAATATTCTTTAAATCTTGGGTTATTAAGAGAAAGTACATCGTCTATATATCTGAAACTGAAATTAAAAGTCTGGGCTAGTTGTTTTTGTTTCTGTTGTATCAGCCCTTGTAAAAACTTCGCTTCATACGAAAAAAGGAAAAGGTCAGCTAAAAGTGGCGCACAATTTGTTCCCATAGGAATCCCTATTGTCTGTTGAAAAACACGGGCTCCACATTCAACAAAAATGTTGTGGATCAAAAATTCAAGCATCTTAATCATGTCATTTTCACTGTATTTCTTGTGGTTCTTTACAAAATATGTTTTATCTTTTCCTATGACCAGATAGGAATACCTGCGTTCTCCGTTTTTGGTACAGAAACATTGATGTATCAGATCGGAAATTATTGTTTTAAGTTTATTATGGGGAAGAGTTGTATAAAGGGTAGAAAAATCAAAAATTTGAATGCTATTGCAGTATGCGAGACTGTTTGAGGAGAGCTGTTCAAGGAGATCTTTGGAATTTTGTTTGAATCCACATCTGATACACGCCGCTCGTGGAATAGGCTTTTTCGCAGTAGCTTTTTAGACCATCTCTAACTGCAGTCAGCAAAGTGGTAAGGAGTTTGGTTAGAGGCTTGGTGCATCTGGCAGATCCTGCAATGAATCTCTGTTTGTAGGGATTCTTGTAAAGCTTAGGCACCCAGTAAATATAACGGAGATAACTGTTATTCTCATCAACTTTGATACCGAATGATGCTAACACAGAAGTGTGATTTGTGATTATCTCGTCCCTTGATAATGTAGTTGGGGAATAAGTAGGATTGCCAGATGAAGTGTCAATACCCATCTCCTTAACAAGACAGTCTTAATAGTGTTTCTTGCATACAAACACAATATTGTTAGAAGCTTTGTCTGCAGGTACTATAACGTATTTTTCCTGGAGGTTTCTCAATGTTTTAGCAACAAGAGGGTCATCAAATATGCTGGGCGTTCTAGTTTTCATAGATGTTTTCAAGCGCCGGTTACGATTCATGATTAATGACTTAATCGACCTGATCCAGTTTGACAATGTCTCCACATCTTCTTTTTCTTTCTTCGCCCACATTCTGGCATAGTCTTCAACTGCATCCATCATAATTTTGAAGTTATACTTCCAGTTGATGTGCTGGGGTTCACGGAATTTTGGACCTTTTGAAAAAGTATCTCGTAATTTTTCGTTTCCAAAGATATCTAGGTCACCTGTTATCACGTTTCCAGCAGGACTATAGTTGAATGGGGAAGAGGAGCAGGTGCAGTCAGGCGGTTTGGCTTTAAAGTCATCAATCTGGAAATCACGCAATACCCGTTTGTGATTGAAAACAGTGGTTGCAATAGATTTAGTGTAGGAATAAGAGATAAGTGGAACAGATTGGTCTTTGAAATAAGGAGGAATCTTAGATTTCACTGTTTTGTTGTGCAGAATGTTGGAGAGATTGATGGCATCTAGGCCTTTGTTAGCAAACTGAATTTTAAGAAATGATCGGTTTTCAGGTTTATTTGCAGAAGTTGTAACAGGTTTGAACAGTCTGTGATTGGCGATGTCCATAACGATCGCTGTAAATTTATATTCCAGAGAATGCCAGTCAGTAACAGTTGAATCTAAACATACTTTGTAAAACGAATGAAGTTTCGAAAGTGGCAAGGAATACAATTTTGTACGAATGTGATGAATACCTAGTGGCATTTTCATAAATAGAAGGAGACCATTAATTGAAATGTCATGTAGATGTGGGCGGTATAATGCCTATGTCCATGACTACGTGGTCTTCGCTGGCTTCCATTAAGGATATTCATCACATTCACAGAACTGCATCCTGGGCTTGAAATATTACCTACACTTTTAATATTATCAATAAAAAGGAGATCGTACAATAACCGGAGTTTTAGTGGAGCCTTGACACAATTAATGGAGAGGTAAAACGGCAAAACAAACGTAGAAAATAAAACGGAGAACTAAATATCCTGTATATTGATTAACAGAATCCATGAAGAAGAAAACTTCGCTATCATTAGCGACATTTCCCGAAGGGTGTTCAACATTTGAATATATCTCTTCTTCATTCAATACAGTAACAGCTCTTTTGAAAGTCAACACTGCATTCTTTGTTTTTATTTTGATTCTAATCTCAGTATTCTCCTCTTCATCATATTTAAATCGTCAGAAATATCTTGATTGTTATCACCAACATTCAAACCACAATAAAAATCGACTGCCAGGTTGTTAATTTCGTCAACGCTGTTGTCAACATTAAGACACAACACATACATCCTTTGCAATGAAACTGTTTAATTTATATTCTCAATCAACTTCAATCTACTTCTCAACGTTAAACTGTTCACTTGCGCCAACTATATCTTCAATTTCATTTAATAGACCGAATATTGATTCATCATCATTGATATCTTAAATATAATTGTTGCTTAATTTGGGATATCCTCTTGTTGCATTTTATGACTTTGCTTTTCTCAATCTTACTAATCAAAATTACCCTTCCGAAGCATCTGATGTCACTTTCAGTTTCACTGGAGTTCACACTGTGAGTTCTGAGTATTCTGATTTCTGTTACTGTGCTTTGAGGCTGGCTGGTGTGTTTTCTGTGTTTATCGCCTGCACTGCTGTTTTATGAAACACAAATATTCCAATTCAGTAAACAGAAAGTACGTGTGAAACAGACCTGATTTCAATAAGCATATATGAAACCCCATACTGAAGTCAATTATAAAATTTTAAGTGGCTGTGATTTGTAGTTGCTGACAAAAGCATTGCAAAAATTTGTTATCATTGACAGTATCTGTTATAAATATTCCACGCCGGTAAACAGGAAGTAGTGGTCCGACAGACCTGATTTCGATAGGCGCAATATGAAATTCATAATCAAGTCACATACATAAATTTAAGTGGCCGTGATTTGTACTTAATGAGAAAAGTGCTACCAAATATTTGCATTGACAGAATTTTTGGATATATTCTAAATGTAAAAAATGGACTTGGTACCGGCACCAGCAAAAGCCAGGGGTAGGTTTAAACCGGTTTATGGGTACCCAAACCTCCCTTTATCTGTCCCGTTTCCCTATAGTATAATAAACATATGAATAAAACCCTATACATGTAGACTACTAACTCTATGACCACAATCTTGAAAGGAAAGAAAAAAAAAACAATACGTCATTTCGAAAGATGGGTCAAGGGGTGCACACTGCTAAACTAACGGCTACCACATGGAGGCTAGTCTGCTGGTAGAAAACTGTCGCACTACGGAAGAAAAATCAAACTCAAAACTTCCCGAAAGGTTTGGTCAAGAATCATCATAAATTTCAGTAGACATCGGCAGTATCAGTGAAAGGCCAGTGTGTGTGTGAAATTTTCTGTTCATTAGGTCTCAAAGCTAATTTAACGGATGCAAGCAGAATATCTTCTCGATATCATCCCCTATTACGTAAAGAATGTAAGTTACGTCGCAGCTTTTCTGGACTTTTAATAAATTTCTGGCATTTTTTAACAACATTTTCGTAAAAACAGGTGTTAGAAATGCCCTTAGTAATAAGCTGTTTAGGAGTAACGCCATATGTAGACATCAAATGTTCATATCTATAATTAAACTTCTTTAATGTATTCAACAACTTATGAAATCTGTAACCCTGTTGTAAAAGTTTGGCTGTTATAGTAAAGTTACGTTCATTAAAATTGTTAAGGGTAGAACAAACTCATGCGAATCTTACCAGTTGAGAATTATACACCCCGTAGGATGGAGCTAGAGGGATGTCGCCGTCAAAAAAAGGGAAATCAGTGATAGTGAAATCAAAATAATTCCGTTTATCATAGTCGGTAGTCAGTACTTCGATGCTGACCCGAAAGCCAATTTTATTTCGAACCTTGCAATATCTATATTTTTGTAAATTTTGTTGAAAACTAAGGAGTATCTCCCTCACGCAAAGCTCTGTCCTTAGCTTATTTTGGCTTTACATTTAGATCATTTTGGGTATTTATTCTCTATCAGTTTTTTTAAGATATTTGATTTTATGGTCTTCCAAACGTTTAGATTTTATCAGCACTGAAGAGACATAAGTTGTCGAAATGCGCATATGCAGAAAATAAATTCACAGAAACTTCGGTATTTAGTTATTTGTTACTACTGGGTCGATGCCTCTGCTGGTGGACTGTTAGACCCGGAGGGTATTCACCAGCCCAGTAGTCAGTACTTCGGTGCTGACCCGAAAGCCGATTTTATTACGCACCTTGCAATATCTATATTTTTGTAAATTGTGTTGAAAACTAAGGAGTATCTCCCTCACGCAAAGCTCTGTCCTTAGCTTATTTTGGCTTTATATTTAGATCATTTTGGGTATTTGTTCTCTATCAATTTTTTAAGATATTTGATTTTATGGTCTTCCAAACGTTTAGATTTTACCTGCACCGAAGAGACGTAAGTTGTCGAAATGCGCACATGCAGAAAACAAATTCACAGAAACTTCCGTCGGTATTCAGTTATTTATATTTTAGTTTTTATTTTACCGGAGTCAATAATGATTGTTAGATCCAGACAAGGGCAGTATTTATGATCATCTAATTTTAGTTGTTGCGGGTAAATAATGTCTGCATAATCTACCAACTGGGGATTATCAATAGTGAGAATATCGTCAATATACCTAAGTCAAAAACAGGAAGTAGATGTCCAAAAGACTTATTTCGATAAGCGCAATATGGAACTTCATGATGAAGTCACATACAAAATTTAAAGTGGCTGTGATTTGTAGTTGCTGGGAAAGTGTTACGAAAATTTTTACATTGACAATATTTGTGGAAAATATTCCAAGTAGGTAAACAGGAAGTAGATGTCCGACAGACCTGAATTCAATACACGCAATAGAGACCCCCATACTGAAGTCAAATACAAAATTTCAAGTGGCTGTGAATTGTAGTTGCTGAAAAAAACCTGTTACGAAAGAAGAGGGACGGACAACGACAACAACAACGCCAAAGACGACTAAAGGCAAACTTAAGTTTTCCCTATATGTTCTGTCGTATTTTCAAAATTTTAAACAATTTTTCTTTAGAATTTTCACTTTGCGAATAACTTGGATCTGCAGTGTCATAGTTAATTTCAGGCACACCATTATATGGATTTAATGACAAGGAATGAATAGGTGTCAAGGTAATAGTAAATTGTATATTTTTGTCAACATAAACCAACGGTCTGATATTAACAACTGCTTCTCTTTCCATTAATGTTGAATTCATTTTTACATCGGGCACCATTCCTCTATCAAAAGATTTCCTTAATGCTAATTTTACCAACCCTTAGCTAATTTTTCACTGGGGCCACCCATCAATGGTGCGAAATCTATTATATAAATTCCAATAAATGCCACTACTTGATACAAAATTTGTCACCTCTTCTGTTATCACTGCCTTTTTCCAAACCAAATCTATTGTAGAACTTTCGACTTTAAACTGATTAACATTATCACTAATAATCTTAACCGGAGTACCTTTATTTGCAATTCTTAGAGCAGGTAAGATTTCTTTACAGTCAAATCCTTCACTTGTTCTAAGTGTTTAACACGGGCAAAAAACGGTGACGAAAATGCCCATCTTTTTTTGTTTCCATCGCTGTGCTTTACACACACTGGTCCAAGGTAAATTCTGTGTTGATTCAATGACATATTTTAGCTGCGATCGATGTTGCTCAACATTTTTGTCAAGAATACCGCTTAAGAGCATGCTAGGGGCCTTCTTGGTCTCGCTAGAGGGGAGGAATATTGTTCGATTCACCTCTGGTTGAAGACCCTCGGATGACATCAGGAATAAATGCCCTGTCCTTGATTAACTGGAGTTTTCTATGTATCGTGTGCGTTTTTGTCACATATACATTCACTCCATATCCTTTCATTTTTTCAATCAGAATTTGAAAATGGTATGGATTCAGAAACTTTTGCCTCTTGAAATGCATATCTGGCACCCTATCTGAATCCCCTTCAAAACAATGTCCCAAACCCTCTCAGCTCGTCCTTGTGGTATTCAGCAACTATGCCTTAAATTACTCAATCTTTTTGATACGCACATGTCAAATTGTCCTCTGTGAATTTTTTCAATTAATACTTAAGTGAAGTCCTATCCGCGAGGAAGAAAAACTTTTAGTTTTGATCATTCGGTTATATCTGCAGGTTTAAGTCTGCCTTTACAACACAACGTGTAGTTGCTAGATATTACTAGTCCAAGTTGATGTTGTAAATTGTTTGTTTTGTGTTGAAGTATTCTATCAAATACTTACTGAACGTAGGGTATCCATTCGCTTTCAGCTTCTTTTATCTGGAAACATGGAATGTCTAAAATGTAGAAAAGTTTGCATGAAACTAAATAATATCTCTCTTTCATGCTCTGTCCTTAGCTTTTTTTTTTTTGGCTTTCCAATTATGCCCTTTGGATATTTATGTTCTTTCAGATTTTATAATTTTTTTGGTTATATGGGCTTCCAAATATTTTGATTTGATCTGCACTGAAGATTCATACATTTAAACAAATTGACAGTAACTTCGGTATTTTGTTATTTCGTATGGGATGTTGTCTCCTTGACATTTACCCCAATTCCTTTTTTTTTCATACTTAACATTTCAGACTTTTTTTTATTTTTCATTAGTCTAGAGATGAACCTTTGAATCCACGTCACTACATGAATTAATCAATGGTATGATGACTATCTAGACGTATCTAGACTGAATAGCGATACGAAATTCTCAATCATTTCACTCTTCGCAGAAAGCAATGCTTTATATTTTGGGTTTCTCGCCTGGTATTTCATCAACCTCGAAAATTGTATTAATTCGCAAGGATTCAGCCTAAGCCAATCTTGGCTATTCCACCACAATCTTCTTTCATAATTTTTGATATAGATGTTCCTGCTGTGGCTATTTCTGGAGGATTTACACTTGAAGACACATACAAGTAGCCAATATTTACTATTAATTTCTTTTATTCTGTTATTTACAAATACATCAAGATCGTTTTTAGTTGTCATCCATTGAACAACACACTGTTAATCAATTTTTGTATTGGAATTTTACCTTTCACGAAATTCAAACACCGAACATTTATCATATCATTTATCAATCCAAGTTATTGAATTGCTAATTAATTGATCAGTGAAAATAGAAAATCACACCTGGTTACCTCGCCGCCCCTTTGATAAAGGTAAATGACAGCGGTGATACCTTTACAAGACACATCAATAAAACACGAAAGACTATTTTCAACTTCATTTGTTACCAAAATTAATCCTTCATGTCCAGGTATTTCACAGTCAGGCACTTTCCTAAATTCGTCCTGAATTTAAATCTAATCACCAAAGTAAACATTACTCGGATCATCATCCAAATAAAGAGTTTTCGCCGATAGAGTTTTAATAAAAACTTTTGACAGGAATCGTCACTGATGAGAAAAATCCAAAAGAATCGAAAAGCTCAGATTCATCTCTAAAAGTTTTGCGCACCTCTCTGATATAAAAAAGGGGTCCTTATAGATATGTTATCATTTTCAATGTTCCAAATATATACACAAGAACCTTTGTTTCATCTACACCAGATTTATTTTCAGGACACGAAAAACTGATTCACTGATCTCCTACCTCCCCTCCCTATTCATCGAAAAATTATCATTGATTTATTATAGTATTTCATTTCCTCAACTAATTTTTACCAGCTATAAGATTGTTGCCATTTATTTTTTCTTCATAAGCTAAGATGAATGGGACAGATATAGTACCAAATCAGAACGCTACATAAATGATACTCTTGAATATTTTCACTTGAAAAGGGAAATTACAAAAACAGGAAAACAGCAAACACCTACAATGGCCAGGAACTACAATCACATGCCACAATTTACAAGCAAACTGCACCAGAAAAACAATAATGAAAACCTTATAATAAAACGTGCAACGTCCGTTTTTACTCTTTATGAGCTCAACTTGGAGAACGACGATTTCAAAGTCGGCCACCAGTGCTATCAAATAAAGCTTATTCTCATGAAAATGCAACACAAATTCCACAGGAAAAAAAGATTGGTGAGTAAACATTAATTTTACAACACGAAGCTGAATGACTATATTTCATACATCTGAAGCAGTTACTTTCTTAAAAGCCGTACTCACCTATTTTGTGCACTCATCACACCAGTGGCTATATCTACATTCATCTTCATAATACTTCGCTTCTGGTTTAGAAGAAACAATTAGTGCCTCCGCTGAATTTTTGTTTTGCTCTGTCCTCCAAACTTTGTTATGATTATTTTTGTTTTAAAATTATCTATGATGCATAAAAAATTTCTTGTCCCATGTGAATCGTTTTTTCCAGTTGTTCTTTCATTATTCGAAACTTTTTTATCCCACTTTTCACGAACTAAAACGAAATTTTGGTTTTTTAAAGCAAACTTACAATATCCAATTTTTGGTTCTCCCCTTTTGAATTTCTAGCTGGAGTAATACATTTTTCTGGAAGTTTAGACTTTACCATAGGCACAAAAACGTCTTGATTTGTGTTTCGTTTCAGCACTTCTAACAATAGAATGCCGAGTCTATCAAGGACAATTCTTGGTGATCCAGTTTTTTTTGTTAGAGTTTGTAGATTGATCTTGAATATTTTCGTCAGAACTGTCACAGCTTTCCTTTAAAATTTCCACAGCGGCATCACAGTTTTCATTTGAAAGGTTTATATCAGAAATAACAAGATGTGTTTGTAAAACACTACATATGCCCCCAGATTCTACAGTTAAAATATATGAAATACCTAATTTTACCCATTTTTGACCTCTGTGACCTTGACCTTTGACCTAATTCTTTTGCATATTTATGATCTATTCACTTGCCAAGTATTAAAAGTCTATCTTAAGTAGTTCAAAAGTTGTTCATTACCATAAAAACACTCAATTCAACCCCTTTATCTGAAACAGATGAAGCCCCTTTGGGCCTCTTCTTTATTGAAATGGTTTAATTGTTAAATGTATCTGTTTAGACATGCTATAAGAAACTTACAGAAAAATGCATCAAGATCCGACAAAAAAATTAAAAATTCATTTTTTCCAATCGGTTTGTCCCCCTTTGGGACTTTTGTTTGTCAAAAACAGTAAATGCTTCCTCCAATCTGTCGACATACTACAGTTACGCAATTTTATTAGCTATAACATAAAACAAACCCCTTCGCAATAGGATAAATAATAAGGATTCTACAGTCAAATATGTAAAAACAGGCAATTTCACCACTTTTTAACCTCTGTGACCTTGACCTTTGATCTGAGCTAATTTTTTTTGCACATTTATGTTCCTCTTGACTAGACCTATACACTTGCCAAGTATGGAAAGTCTACCTTACCTAGTTCAAAAGTTATAGTCAAGGTTAAAGTTTCGGACGCACAGACAAACGGACAAACAGGCAGGACAAAAACAATATGCTCCCCGATCCTTGCCCTGGGGGCATAAAAATATTTGTCGCGATACAGCTGAATTTTATATAAAACAGATAGAATACGAATGGTTATGTAGCTGTCGTACATGGAGAACAACGAAATGAAACAGAAAATAATATTGAAATCTTCAACATATGTAAAAGAGAGAGAAGGCAAACATTTTCGTAGTTAACTCCATTAGCGAGGGTGGAAAAATGGGTTCATCGCCCTGGACCAAGACATGTGTCAATACTGTTGTCTCCCAAATTAAACTCCGTACTTAAAACAATAAAAAAATAAAACCTGGAAAACTTTAACGCCCATTATACGTGTTCAGTTCACAAATAAAATAATCAATAACATAAACCGACTTACGATAATTGGCAGAGTTCTAAACAATGATTAAACTTTTATCCCTTTGGAACGATGTTAAAGCACACGTCGATGGTCGCCACCTTCTTGAGTTAGAATAGTGACCTGTATATCTTGTTGACTGTGTTCAGGAAGACAGAAATGGTTGACGACTGTGCAGTCTTGTTTATTTTTTTATCGTACATTAAGCAAAACGATCATCCAATCGGCGTCTAGTCTCCCAACATAAAGTTTAGAGCACATCTTACAGATATATATATAATAACACAGATATTCACGTTCACCACATTTTATGTAATGGAGGTAAAACTGTTATAAATTGTATAAACATTGTCTGGCCACAGACTTTGCTTATCTTTATGCAAAAGGAGAGGTAACACATCTGGCTCTTTTCATCCTCTTGTTCCCCGATAATCGGCAATAGATCTTGGTTTGAGACCAGTGCTAGCTAAATGTCGAGGTTAATCTTTACATGGGCATTTAGTCAGCTTTGAATATAAAATAGTGTTGGTTGATTAAAGGAGGGCACAGAAGGGTGTAAGAGATCCAGATGTACCGGTATTACTTGATCCATCACTCTTGACATAAGGCAATTTGAGGTCCTGCAAAAACGTTCGCTGTAAAATAGGATGAACGTACATAAGTGAAAAATCAAGTGTATACGCACATAAGTGTAAAAATCAAGTGTATACAACATGTGGGGTTTCCTCACCGTTCATTGAAGATCTTATGGTGGCTTTGAGTTGTTATTACTCCCCTTTTTGGTCGTTTTCTCTTTGACACATTCCCCGTTTCCCTTCTTTTTCCTGTTTAATGCGTGGGCAGTGTCAAAAGATATACATTGTGAAAACATGCGCCGACTGGGAGATCAGTTTGCGCTGTTTGTAATAAAAATATTGTCCAGTTGGCAACCATTTTAGTTTGCTAATTCTAGAAGACGTAAAGTCGCAAGTTAGATTCAGGTGCACGGAGGTCAGAAATTAGGCAAACGTTGCAATAGAGCAGCATTTTCTAACTGGAAATTTTAGAGCCTAGGGTCGAAATGTAAAAACGTCATTTATGACTAAATAAAAACCAATCTTGGTTTAATTTTCCGGTTTTAACTATTTTAAGCTTCAACCGTGCATGAAAACATCAAATAAAAATGTTCCAAATGTTTAAGAATCATTGTTATAACGTTTACTTTAACATTTTCTTTCATATTTTTTAATTATGTCTTCATTTAACTGCTCAAATATCCATATTGAGAGTCGTTTCATTACACATATTTTGATCTGTTTCTGATGTGTCTCGAGACTACGGTCTCGGAAATTGTATATGGAGACCACAATCATTTAAATCGTTTTAATGTTTAGCATTTATTTTCCATCCGCGAGACAAAATATGTGTCATAAAACTCAGACTCAAACGGCGGTAAACATCTGCTTGTGTGCATGTCTTTAGGGTTGTAGTTAAATACAATAACTGGAAACGGTTTTATACAAGTTTTTCAATTTTTTTTTCCGAATCTTAAAAGATAATTCAAATAAACTGGATTTGATACATGAAATACTTTCCATCATACATGGAGTTTAGCTGCGTGTCAAATAAGATAACTCCTTATAACTTGGCTATAGGGGGTCTTATGGTATGCTTTTGTTGTTTATAGTGTTCTTATGTGTTTCGTCATTACATTCAACTCTTCCATAGTTGTTTAATTGTCTTCATTGTTCCTCAAAAACCTCCATGTTATAAATCGTATTTGAAAACAACTTATTTGTAATAATTGTAGTATAATTCGAGAGAATTCTGGAATCTAGATGATAAATAAGATCAGGTACAGTATATTGAATTTATAAATTAGTGCCTTGTCTATATTATTAGTCCTACATGGACTAAAAACGGTAATTTTCAAAAATTTGTAGATTGTATTTTGTTGGTTGAAATCGAAAAAGATTATAACTTTGATCGTCCTAACAATATTTGAAAGTCAAGAACCAATTCTCAAATGCATCGTATCCAGAAATCAATATTTTGTAATTGAAGGAAAATTTTCAGGAAATATTTAGTCATTCTCCAATAGCTAGTTTCTAGTTAATTAAATTGTTTGACAGCATTCTTCTTGAGAAAAATTTCAAATGTATTTTTAAACCACTGAACACTTCAAATGATAAGTGTCCTTGGAAAATGATGTCAAACCACAATAGATGTCGCTGTCGCTAATGACTGGCTATGAATATTGATTAACTTATTTCTCCCCTCAGTGCTTTAGTGGTGCTAATTTTTGTTTATTTGTTTTTTTTTCCGTCAAGTTGTTTGCATCTATTTTACATCTAAATTGCCTTGTTTTTGAATTTTTTATTTCAAAATCTGTTTTCGTACAATCATTCCGCGTCACACGTTTTGATTACAATAGATCTTATGGAAAATATAAGATCAAGAAAAATATTCAAAGTTACATTTTGATTGGATAAACAGAAACCCAAAGTAATCTTGCGTATTCTCCAACTCATAGATGCTACCTGTAAGTAATGTTCAGCTATATTCTAATATTCAACACAAAAGTTCATTGTCTGCCTCAAGCAAATATATGCGTAAACATCAGTGTAGATCAAGATGTTCAAAGTGTTTTTTTTTAGAAAAGAGTCCACCTTCAAAACGAAATGGTGCAAGATAGTATGTATGTTATAAAGAGGCGGTAAATAATTGTTATAAAAAATGTGCAAATGAGAAAGTTCAGACTAACATGCTTTAAATTTATGTTATTAAGACGCAGTAATCAATTGTTAAAGTGCAGACTAACACGCTCTAAATTTTTGCAAAGATTAACTTATTACCAATGTAGCCAACAGAATAAAATCTTATACAGACGATGCATTATCTTCTTAGCTGGCTATAAACAGAATCAAGTCAAAACTGAGAGATCTTGGTAAAAAAAATTGTAACTTTTGATAAAGCTTCCAACATCATTGCTGTCGTCTGAAAGAATTACTATATCAATGTTCAATAAAATGATTAGTCATACGTAGCAATTTAGACAAAAAACGCTCAGCAAACTATATTCCAAGGATAAAGAAATGCTCCAAATTCAACCTAAAGATAACGGATTGCCTACTTAGTACTGGTTTTTACAACAATAAGTACAATAATTTATTCAAACATAGTTTTATTTCGAAATCTAATAACTATTTTACTACTAATTTATCCATTCATTTAATTAGTGCATGTACTTGTATGAAGGAGTTAGTTATCAAATACTGTGAAAAGGTTATCAACACTCTAGTCTGGAGAGTGAAAATTTCCATTGAAGTTTTACATAAATTACAATCAATACAAAGACCGGTCTCATCTGTCGACAGTTATGATTTTATACACATCAGACAATCCTTCCACATAATTTTAATAGATCCAAATCGGAACAACTTACTACATAGTCTTCATATTTTCCGGTCTCAAGTTCATTTACTGTAGCAATAAGCAAGGGTTCCTCTCTAATATTATTACAATTATCATAGCTACTGGTCATGTGGTGATATATACAAGGCAAACAGCTTATAACTAATGGTATTTCCAATCCTCGCTTTTATAGAAATTCTTTTGAAAAATGCCAGAAACAGATAAAAAAATCAAGAAAAGCTTAGACGTAACTTACATTCTTTACGTAATAGGGGATATTGACAAGATACTTTGCTTGCAACCGTAAAAATAGCTTGGAGATCAAGTGACCTGAAAATTTTACGTATATACTGGCCTCTCACTGATACTGCCATGTCTACTGAAATATATGATGATTCTTCACCAAATTCTTTGCTATGTTTTGAGTTTCCTCTCACTGATACTGCCATGTCTACTGAAATATATGATGATTCTTGAGTTTGAATATTCTTTCTTCAGGCAACAGTGTTTAACCCGAAGACTAGGCTCATTTAGCGGCGAGCACCCCTTGACCCATCTTTCAAAATGACGATTTGTCATTTTTGTCTCCTTTCAAGATTGTGGTCATGGAGTTAGTAATGTACCTGTATTGGGTTTTATTCGTATTTTTATTAAACTACAGCTAACGGGGCATATAAAGGGCAGGTTTTGGTACCCATCAACCGGTTAAACCCTACCGCTGGCTTTTGCTAGTGCCGGTACCAAGTCCGGCTGTCTGAGTACATTTCGCTGTTTACGTTTGTCTTTTATCCGACTTGATATCACTTGAAAGCACTGTCACAAAAACTGCTGAGTCGAGGATATGTTCAGCCGTTGTTACTTTCGTCCCTTCAGAAATTCTATGGCCGTCAACCTGACATCATAGATAGATATGAAATGTCAGTGTCACAAATGAAAACTGACTTTTCAGCTAGATTCACGTCTTCCCGGATTTGACATTACCGGTTATGACTTTACCCTGGATTGACAGTGTGACAGGTGCTGTATACAGAGCAGGACATGCTTACCCTTCCGGAGCACCTGATGTCACTCTTTTTTTTGAGAGTTCACACTGTTAGTTCTTTAGTTTTTTTGTGTTGTGTATGTAATGTTCGTGTGTTCTGTGGGCATGTGGTGTCTTTGGTCTTCCGTCTTCTGGTGTTTTTGCTTTTGCCTTGTCTCTGGACTTTGATTTATGTAATCTTGTGCTTTGTTCCTTCGGTATTCTACTGCCGTTGTTTTGAAAATAACTTGATAATAATGATAATAACAGATATAATGTCGATAACTGTTGAAATGTTTTTATACTATGTAGACAAAACCTACAAGAACTAAAACTGAATAAAGCTAACAATTATTCTAAAATATGAAAAAAAGAAAGGAAATGGGGTAAATGTCAAGGAGACAACATCCCATATCCAGGTTAAAACGACCAAAAACAAACATCTAGGAGTCACCATATGGTCTTCAACACAGTGAGAACCTCACACCATATAGTAAGCCCTAAATTGCCCCAAAAAGGTAAAAAAGTGAATAAATCAATGGAAACAAACCACATCCAATAACCCAAATATCAAGAAACTAAGATTTTATAAGACGACAAGGACAAGCCAGTGACCAACACATTCCTGACTTGGGACAGGCGCAAAAATTGTGGTGGGGGTAAACTCGCTTTCTTGGATCCAAACCCTCCCCCATGTGTGGTGAATGGCTAAAAATAAATACACAAAAAGACTCACAGTAAAAATTAAACTAGAAAAAAGTCCAACTTATCAAGACGAGTACCCTTACAAAGAAGTATACATAAAACATGAAGACAATACACACAGGTACTGTCCGGACAAATGCTCGCAGTTACTGACAGGTAGCTAAGGACATAATTTCCGTTGACTATGATATCAAGCCTTCTTACATATGAAATTTCAATTGAAATACTTCTTAATAAATTTGGTATAACAACATCATCAATTATGAGAGAAGAACATGATATTGTGCAATGCCAAATACCGTCAATATGAAAAATTGTTTAAATTTAGTTATGGTGTAAAGCATTTAGGAGATGATCAATATTTTTGCCAACAAAAACCAGAAGTAAAGATTTAACAACAATGCTGTATTTATATCCTTTATGAATAAGTTTGGAAGGACAATTTTTGAATTTATGCGCTTTGTAAATGATATTGCCATAGAAGTTTGGATGTGAAATGCCCTGATGTATAAGAGCCCTGCATGTAGAACAAAATTTTCTTAATAAGTCAATGTATCTATAATAAAATTTAGAGAATGTTTTTATCAATTTATGATATCTAAACCCTTGATGCAGAAGTTTTTCAGTGAGACAAAGATTTCGGTCGTTGAAGTCAGAAACATTACTACAAACTCGTGCATATCGAACAAGTTGTGAAATGTAGACCTCGTAAGAAGGGGCTAACGGAACATCGCCGTCGAGATGGGGGAAATTGACTATAGGGAATGAGAAATCATCCCTTTTATCATAAACCTTAGTGTTCAACTTTCTTGATTTATTGATATATCAAGATCAAGAAAAGGAGTATAATCACTGCTGCTATTGGATTTATTTTAAGTAAGTTCTGCAGGATAAATTTCATCTGTAAATTTAGAAAAATCAGGATTATTTAAAGCCAAAATATCGTCCAAATTACTATATGTATTGTTAAATTTATCCACTAAATGCTGTTTAGAAGGGTCTTTTTTTAATTTTTGCCATGAATTGTGACTCGTAGCAATAAAGAAATAAATCTGCTATGAGAGGTGCACAGTTGGTACCCATAGGAATACCTATTTTTTGCTGATAGACTGTATCACCGAAACGAACAAAAATATTATCAAGAAGAAAATTTAATGCTTTTACCATATATTTGTCATGTTTGTCGTCACTGAAGAACGATTTAAATGTATTGCAAAAAATGTATGTTAAAGGGGTGATTTTTATTTATTAGTACTAATTTACCTATTCTTGAAGGCGACGTTCCTCTGGCTCCATCCTACGGGATGTATGTCGATCATATGCGATTATTTGGCGTGCGTTTGTTCTACTTTTGGCGATTTAAATGAACACAACCTTACTATATCAACAATGCTCTTACAACAGGGTTTCAGAATTCAAAAAAAAAGATTGCAACATCAAAGAGGTTACTAATAGATATGAATATTTGATACCTAAATATAACGTTACTCGAAAACAGTTAATTACTTGTGGAATTGTTAAAAATGCCAGAAACTTATTTTAAAAAATCCAGAAAAACTGGGGCATAACTTAAATTCATTACTTAATAGGGGACAAGATATTTTGCTTGATTCCATTAATTAGCTCTGGGATTTAATTACCTCAAAAATTGCACAGATGCTGGCCTCTCCCTGATAATGCCGATGTCTTCTGAAATATATAATGCTTCTATACTAAACCATTTGGAAAGTTTTGATTTGATTGGACTATGTTTTACCAGCCGAGTAAGCTCCTAGAGCAACCAACAGATATACGGCGAGCATCCCTTGACCTATCTTACAAAATTACGTGTTGTTTTTTTTCTCCCTTTCAAGATTATGATCATGGAGTTAGTAGTCTAGCTGTATTGGGTTTTATTAGTTTGTTTATTATACTAGATACAACTTGGACGGACAAAGGGGTGTTTGGGTATCCATAAACCGGTTAAAACAATTCTGATGTATGTTTACCATTTGTTTTTGCTAATGCCAGAACCAAGATAGTTTGACAGTTGTCAATAGAAATGTTCACAGATATTGGAGGTTCCAAAATCACAATCGCTTTAGGGCTAGCACCGAAGTACCTGCTACTGGTTTGGTGAATACCCTAGGAACTAACAAACCGACAGCAGAGGCATCGGACCAGTGGTAATAAATACCGAAATTACAGTGACTTTAGCTCATACATATAGCCATTTCAATTAACTTATGTCGCCTTAATGCACATCAAATCAAAACATTTGGAAATCTACCAACCGAAATTTGTGTAAAACCCTATAGAGAATAAATTACAAAAAGGATCTTAAAAGAAATAAAAAATAGTGCATTGTTGCGTTAAGAAGCGTATAAGTTGATATAACAAGTAAGTTAGGAAATGGAGTAAATGCCACGAGACAAAAGTAGTTTTCATGATATCTGCATCAATCCGAAAGCAGATTGACAAATTGAAATTTCCTGATACAATTGCTGACATATGATTATCATTTCCATTAAATTGGTTTCAATGTGCGGACGGCTAGGTTAAGTGACTAGATAGATGAAAAAACAATCTCAGTTTGTTCGAAATTTACGAATTAAAGTTTTCCTGTCATGTGCTTTTCTCATTTTCGTGACTTTCAATGTTTTGTTCTCAGGGGGTTTTACAAATGTATGTACGATTAATTTATAAACATGTATATGCTGCTTACTTAGATTCGAAGATACAGGCCGATAAGTGATTAGTTTTAAAGAAAAGAAATGGAACTCATCATTAAACGAAATGATGATTTTTTTTCAATCGTGTATTTCATTAAGGTATAGAAATAATGAAAATGTTCGCCGTTTGATTGTAAAGTTTGTAATTGGTACGAAAATTGCGGTTTAAGTTTACTGAAGTGGGTGCCTATCATTTTGGATGAATCAAATATACATCTCTGGATTTTCTCCAAATTAACATACTCACTGATTCATAAAAAAAATGATCAATACGTGTGTAAAATTTCATTTCCGCCCTTCCACGGAATTCCCAGAATAAAACTCCAAAGTAAGTGGGCTCTGCTAAAAAACTGGCTCTTCTTTTAGAAATGAAATCGAATTTACCTATATACGTCATGATTACAACTTAAAGTCAGAGGCCCATTCAAGTAATCGTAATTAGTTTTTTGTCAATACTTCGTTTTAATGTATTAAATGGAACAGAAATGCCGACTGCCGTTCCAAATAAATATTTAGATACAGAAATCCCGAAACATTCCAAGTAATTTCGTATAATTTAACATAATGGGGAACATTAATCCCTGTGAGTGCCTCGGCGGTGTTTAAAAATAATTTTTACCGCCAAATAATGTACACAATGGAAAATACCACCCTCTCTTATACCTTGGTAACGGGATATCATTTTGGATCTTGGAAATATACATCTTTGAAATCAATTATTTCATATTTCCCCTTCAAGATTAATCCTATGGCCATCTTTTAATACAGAAATTGTGTGCGCCCCGGTAATTTTTTGCCTTTTAATAATATTTTATTTTCGCAAGGTTAATTTTGGTGTGGTCGCAGTAAAGACATTTGACATCAATTATAAACTATTTAATGTGTAATAGTGGACCAATTATTAACTTCTATTTTGTAAATGTTTTTGTTTCACTAAATGCATCGTTCCTTTCTGATTTATATACCCGCACAAGCTTACTATCCAGCCGTCACTATGCACAATCAGCAGACGGCGTGTTTCTAAAATATGTCTGACGAAGTAGACGCCCACCTCATTAGCATGTTTAGAAGGGAGATAATTTTACACAATGACTTTTCGGACTGGATAAAGCATGGTTAAACGTAATGGTGTGTAGACTGAATGTAGGAAAAGTATCCAAAAACGTTCTAAAACTTGGTTGGACAGTGCTGAAAACAGAATCTTATAGTCATATAAAGTTAAGGTAGTAGACCAGGGGTATGGAAGATAACTCCTTTTCCTCCACAAATTACTTATTTTGATTGGTACGAATAAAACAAAAGATTTAGAATTTTTATCATAAACAGAAATAGAATATTTATTTTATCATGAAACTGCAGTCCTTTTATAAAATAATTCAAAGTGCCAACATCAGAATATCTAGGTTTTTAATGGCATGTCAAAAATATTAAAAATTATTGACAATCAGATGTTTGGAAAGGGGGATAATTCTTTCTGCTAAACGTTCAGCATTAAGGAATATTAAGATTTTTTATGCAGTTTTCCTAACATTGTGAAAAAACGGGACGGTGAATTTTTATAAAATTTTGATTTACAGTAAGTGAGAACTGAACCGTCAATCAAAAGAACGAACAATCCATGGACAATGGCAAAATCAGACACAAAAAGAAATAAGTCATATGTATGGAGAACCTTTTATTTCCCAGTTTTGGGTGAAAATTGACTGTTAGGATTTCCATTTAGAAGAAATTGAAAGAAGCTGTGTTTTCAGCAATATTTTGACAACTTATTTTCTTTTTTTACTGCAAATCAATATTTTATTATGCTTATGATCATTATTCTCTCATATTAAGGTCTACAAGTTTCTAAGAAGAAGTTTGGCAATTTATAGTCTATTTATGCCAATTCTTATATATCTACAGTGCAGTAGTATACGCTTCATGGTGATTTCTTACCAGAATTTAAGACTCCTAAGATAGGGATGTTTCTGTGAACAAAAAATCAAAAATCTAACGGTGAAAGTTTTCACAATTTTTCTAGAATAATATTGAACATAATTGTTTCATAATGCAAATTTAAAGAAAATTGACTATGTGGAAAATTTTGGGGTTACCCCAGGTTTACTACCTTAAACGGAGTTTATTTATGAAAACGTTCCAACACCTATTCAAGTGGTTGGTTGCCTTATACCCCCGCTACCACCAAACGAAAAAAAAGCAAACAAAAGAAAAATGACACCAATAACAATACGAAGTAAAACCTCAAAAAGGTAAAATTACCTTCTTCGAACTTAAAGAAGGTTCAAATGGTGAAAGAAAACGTAGCACCGTAGAAAATACTAAAACCTAGTTACTGGGTGTTGCTAGGTAAGGCATATCGGTTACGCAGTAGAACCTTGTAACGCGTAGCAGTACGCCCGGAACACGTAATTCCGGAATTCGGTATTGAAACGTTATAGCATGAAAATCAGAAAACTTATTTGAACTTATAAAATGCATACCAGGAATGTAGCGAACCATGCACGTTGATCTTTTACGTTTTACTATGTATGTTTCAAGATGCATTTTTACATTCAATATACAAATATAGGTTTTGTTGCTGCGGTTAAGTGCTAATATTCTATACAGTTTTTTTTTACCTTTGTTTGTATCGTAGTGAATATATAAAAGTAGCAAATAACAGTGTACAGCAATGCTTGTATTGCCATTATGGGCCATTATCAATATGTTTCGCTTCATCTATTGCAATTTTGCTTTCCTTGTATTAAAACAGAATACAGGAAACGTGACAGCGTGACAGTGTGGCTTCACTTTGAAATATGAAATAGTCATTAATTCCTGTACATATATAGTGAATCTCATTGATAACGTTCAATCAAGCAATTTCTCTCGTGTCTTGTTTGGTCGTTAACTTAAACCTGGCGACTGGATAGCGGAAATTACGACTATAAGCTAGCACGTCAAGAAGACAAGTATCTACATCTTAGTATGGCGTTTTTTGTTAAAAAAAAAACATATTTCTTGTTTATCTAACTACTTTATTCTTATTTGATAGAGGAATACATTTACGCGCAGGCGTGTAAATTTTCATTTATATATTAATTTTTTTTTTATTGTACGAAAGCCGAGAAGGGACATCTTTTTGAGGAATTCAGAATTCTGAATACGAAATTCTGAATTCAGAATTTGGAATGCAGAATTGAGGAATTTCTTGTCTATTTCCCGTCTTTCCTTCAGTATGGTGCAGTTAATCATTTAAAGACGTGTATATTACACTGGTGGCGAAAATTACTTGGGAAGACCACACGTTTTTCATTAGATTGATAGATTGAAACGCAATAAAAGTGAGCACACAGTAGATAAAGTTAGGGGGTACTCAGGGGATATTGTTTGTATTCAAGAAAATGAATTAATGTGCGTTATATTGTACGTTGTACGTATAATGTGTATTATGGATGTCGAAGTTGTATTTTTACAAAATAAATGAATTTCCGTTTTCTTTTGAAAATGGCTATCAATAGTTCCTAAAGAGTTTATTAATTTGCACATTTTCGTATGGGCATTAAAGATATTGATTAAGTAATAGAAATATTAGATATTTTGTATGGGATGAATTTTTTTCAAAGGAAGATAACATTTCTGTAACTTAATATATTCTTCACACTTACGTTATACATTTTATAACGTTGATTGTTAAATTTATCCATATTGTTACGGTGATTTATTTCAAATTTCAAGCTTGTTTTAATAGTTTAATGTTATTTCCTTGCATCGATACAGGTAGTATGAAAGTAAAATTATCTTATATTGTCATCCGAGATATTAATAAACTATCATGCGTTCAGAGTCCTCATCTTGAACCCTTAAAAATAAAGACGCATGTTTT
>MJUU01044332.1:14439-25427 GCA_002080025.1 Modiolus philippinarum | reverse complement strand
AATTTTTGTCCGATAACTTCGAAGGTCAAACGGAGCTAAAATATTTTCAGATCACATATTTCGACTTTCTTTTCAATCAGATACATAAAGAATAAGATGAGGTGTTTTAAATATAATATAAATAGTTGCTGGGAGATCAAATATATAAGCCACCAAGTGGATAGACAATTTTAACGGCGCCTGGCATGTCAACACGCAATTTAAGATGGCCGCCAGTGGAGACAGATAACCAACGCTGAATGTCATTTTCAACTTTCTGATCCACATTTCTTCAAAAATTAAATTCAACATTATGAAAGAAAATAAGAAAATCGTAAAATATTCATTATTGGAAAGTAGTATCTCCTAGATAAAGCGTGCCTCAACGGCCAAGAACATGTCGTTTGTAAATATTCCCTAAAATACATAAAATTTGGAATCCTGGTAGACAGAAAATTTAAACTTATAGTTTTCCAACTGAATACATTTCTAGTTTTCTAGATTTTTCTGGTTTACTGGATTTTGGCTTCCTATTTCGATATTTTTGGAAATGAGTATTTCTTTAAAACCTGAGGAGTGATAATCCTTAATTTAGAATATTTAAGAATGCTTGTCACATTTCAGTCACTCAATACTTACAGTTAAATAAAAATATTTTTACCGATGTTCTGTCTCGTCAGGAGAAATATAAAGCAAGTTTCACATGCGATCTTAGTAAAGGTTAATTTTAAATGTACCCTCTGGTTCACAATAATAGATTCTTAAATTCTGCATTCTGTATTCAGAATTCTGAATTCCGTATTCTGAATTCCGAATTCCTCAAAACGATGTCCCTTCTCGGCTTTCGTATTATTGTGCCGATGGAAATATTTATTCGGGCGGCAATATATATAACAAAATACCGAAGTTACTGTCAATTTATTTTCTGCATATGTGCATTTCGACAACTTATTCTCATCAGTGCATATTAAACCAAAACATTTGGAAGTCCCGAAAAACATGTTAAATCTTATGGAGAACAAATAACCAAAAGGATCTAAATAGAAAAGCCGAAATTCAGCTGAGCACAGAGCTATAATTGAGAGAGATACTCCTTAGTTTTAAACAAATTTTTGCAAAATTTAGATATTCTAAATTTCATTACAATCTGTTTTGGTGTCAGCACCGAAGTACTGACTAGCTTTAAATATGTTGCTGGAATTACAGAACACAGTAATTATGCAAGGGAGATAATTTGATACAATTATTTAACATAGATATCACTAGAGAAATTAACATTTCGCAATTTATCTCTCTTATTTCAACGGCGACCCCTAATTTTTATTTAACATACATAAACTATACGGTGACCCCTAGATGCTTTGTTTTGGGTCGTTTTAACCTGGATATGGGAAGTTGTCTCCTTGACATTTACCCCATTTCCTTTCTTTTTCATATATAATGATTAAAAACACATGCTAAGTATGAACAAAATCTATAAATGATTTTTCAAGCTATCCTCACATATAATCATTTTTCCTATCATTTCTATGTAAAATCCTGAAATTTGTAATTTCAGTTACTTAAAATGTATGGTGACCCCCAAATTTTATTTTACATTTTGAACAATAATACAATTATGTTTCCGTACACTAAATTTCACAAAATTCTATGATAGGAAATTAATACGCTGCACACACCTTAAGTTGACCCCAAAAATTTCTAAAATTACATTTTTGCTTATTTCCTGTTAGCGAAAATTGAGAAATGAAATGACAAGTTATATAGTGAAAAAAAAAAGAGAAGCAATTTTCTAGATGTTTTGCTATGGGTAAAATTATGAATATACTTTAATTTATTTCAGTACATTTTGGTAATGAGTACTTTTTTTTACTTCTTTTGAATAATGGCTTTCCATATTATTTTATTTAAATGCTGCTGATGATGCGGAATCATTAACAAACATAAAATTAACTGGCAAAAATGTCCTTATCATCGTTTTCATCCATTGCCCGACAAAAAGACCAACAGAAGACAGTTGTAACATACAAGTCTTAAAACAACCATGGGGGACTCGTCGAGTCAATAGTAAGAGAACTGTCTGTTTACAGTAACAATTGTAGGTTCTTTTACATTTGTATTTTTTCATATCGCAAAATATTGACAAGACAGTTACCTATATATATATATATATATATATATGCGTCTGAAGTCAAAGCCCAACTGAGTTAAAGTGTTAGGATGTGATATTATCGAGAACATCTTTCCACTGAGGAATTTGACCACTACAATTTGAGTGACACGCAACACTTCATTTGAATTTCACTGTTGCATATACGGCCCTATTTCGATGAATTTACATCTCGTCAGTGCAACTCGGATCTAAAAATTGGAAAACCGCTGCCGAAATACCACTTCCTCGGAAGGGTGTACAAGACTGGAGATTGGCTGGTTGATTTCCTCTCCCTACCCATTTATCCCCGTGATTGATGGATCTCGCTGGAGCAGACGGGAGGGGAAAAAAATCCAAAGTTCCACATTAAATGTCTACTGTACTCTACTCTATGAAATGAAATGAAATAAATAACTAGTGAGAATACATGATCAAAACAAAAACTGAGAAGTCTTTGTGTGTCATCCAAAAGATGGGCAGGATGAGTTGACGTTTTTTTGTCAATCGATAATTCCCAAAACTCAGCTAAAAGGTGGAATAAGCTCCAAGGATCTTCTTGATGAAGAAAATACTAGTCGTGTAGAAAATTCATATATAATGTCTAAAAACATCGACAAACTTGGAAATCTTATTTAATCCTCAGGATAAGCATGTAAATATGCTTATACAGGTCTTGAAAAATAAATTATATGCGTCTGAAGTCAAAGCCCAACTGAGTTAAAGTCTTAGGATGTGATATTATCGAGAACATCTTTCCACTGAGGAATTTGACCACTACAATTTGAGTGACACGCAACACTTCATTTGAATTTCACTGTTGCATATACGGCCCTATTTCGATGAATTTACATTTCGTCAGTGCAACTCGGATCTAAAAATTGGAAAACCGCTGCCGAAATACCACTTCCTCGGAAGGGTGTACAAAACTGGAGATTGGCTGGTTGATTTCCTCTCCCTACCCATTTATCCCCGTGATTGATGGATCTCGCCGGAGCAGACGGGAGGGGAAAAAAATCCAAAGTTCCACGTTAAATGTCTACTCTACTCTACTCTATGAAATGAAATGAAATAAATAACTAGTGAGAATACATGAACCAAAACAAAAACTGAGAAGTCTTTGTGTGTCATCCAAAAGATGGGCAGGATGAGTTGACGTTTTTTTGTCAATCGATAATTCCCAAAACTCAGCTAAAAGGTCGAATAAGCTCCAAGGATCTTCCTGATGAAGAAAATACCAGTCGTGTAGAAAATTCATATATAACGTCTAAAAACAGCGACAAACTTGGAAATCTTATTTAATCCTCAGGATAAGCATGTAAATATGCTTATACAGGTCTAGAAAAATAAATTGTATGCGCCTGAAGTCAAAGCCCAACTGAGTTAAAGTCTTAGGATGTGATATTATCGAGAACATCTTTCCACTGAGGAATTTGACCACTACAATTTGAGTGATACGCAACACTTCATTTGAATTTCACTGTTGCATATACGACCCTATTTCGATGACTTTACATCTCGTCAGTGCAACTCGGATCTAAAAATTGGAAAACCGCTGCCGAAATACCACTTCCTCGGAAGGGTGTACAAGACTGGAGATTGGCTGGTTTTTTTCCCCTCCCGTCTGCTCCAGCGAGATCCATCAATCACGGGGATAAATGGGTAGGGAGAGGAAATCAACCAGCCAATCTCCAGTCTTGTACACCCTTCCGAGGAAGTGGTATTTCGGCAGCGGTTTTCCAATTTTTAGATCCGAGTTGCACTGACGAGATGTAAATTCATCGAAATAGGGCCGTATATGCAACAGTGAAATTCAAATGAAGTGTTGCGTGTCACTCAAATTGTAGTGGTCAAATTCCTCAGTGGAAAGATGTTCTCGGTAATATCACATCCTAAGATTTTAACTCAGTTGGGCTTTGACTTCAGACGCATATAATTTATTTTTCAAGACCTGTATAAGCATATTTACATGCTTATCCTGAGGATTAAATAAGATTTCCAAATTTGTCGCTGTTTTCAGACGTTATATATATATTACGAAAGGATATGGAGTAAATGAACATGAGACCATAACATATATGTTAACTCCAGCTGCTATAATTTTAATGAGCTGTATGGCCATTTCGGAAATTTATTCCTCATCAGCAGCACTAGAACCCAAACAAAGGAAATCCATAATATCAAAAATGTTTAAAATGCATAAAACCAAACAAAAGCCGAATAATCAGTATTATCAAATATAGCTAAGGACAAAACTACGATGGAGGGAGTTAATCCTTCGGTTTTAGAATTTACATAAATTTAGATTTATACAAGATTTCAAGAAATAGACAATTAAAGGGAATGCCTCCAAATTGCATGTCCAATAAAACCAATCAACACGTCTGCAAATGATATAGCACATCTAAATCAGATAATGTGTAACGCTAAATAAATCACCAGAAAACAAGATAAGGAACGACGACCTTGCATACCATAATTATGTCCAGATGTTTCATTACTGACATAGAGTGAAACATAATTGGGATATATATTTATAAAATTTCTAAACTACAAAATAACTAAACTATAAACTACGTTCTAAAATTTGACAAATATTAAAACTAAAAAAAAATATTACATTGATGAACTTTTTCGCTTTCTTTAGATAATAGTAATTGAACAAAGTGTACACATGAAATATTATCTCATGTACAAGCACACCATATCTAAGAAAAATAAAGAGCATGCATCTCTACCACGGGGAATTGTTTTACCAACTCCACACTGCAATAAAAGACAAACTCCTGTTTTAAATATTTAACGAAAGGATATGGAGTAAATGAACATGAGACCATAACACATATGTTAACTCCAACTGCTATAATTTTAATGAGCTGTATGGCCATTTCGGAAATTTATTCCTCATCAGCAGCACTAGGGGTCGACTCCGACCTGCCGTTGGATGTGGGGTTTCCTCACCGTTTCTTTAAGATCTTATGGTGGCTTTTTAGTTGTTATTGCTCCCCTTTGGGTCGTTGTCTCTTTCACACATTCCCCGTTTCCATTCTTTTTTCTGGACATTTTCTTTAATTAGGCATTATGTAAAATTCCCGAAATTTCAGGCATTCTATAAAATGACTTAATATGACGGGCATTATACAGAATTCCTAAAAATTGTCAGGCGTTTTGTAAAATGACTGAAATTTTTCACTTAAATTATAGAAATTGCCTAAACACTTTGAGTAAATTTCTTTAATGAACTCTAAATATTTATATAACTGTATGTCACAAGAATTAAATGATTTAGAGTTAACAAGTAGTGAAAACTTTTCTTGGGTAAACTATTATTTTCATTTTTGAGTTTCCAACTGACAATGGCAGAAACACAAATTGTTTTAACGTCTGCACAAAAAGAGATTTTAGTATCAAGTAACAAAACCAAGATCTCGAAGAGCTGTGCTCCAAAAAGTGAAAAATGTTTCTAAAGAGAATGCTATCTGCAAAGCTAAGATTTTATTTTGACATAATTATTTTATGAATCTTAGCTTTCTGTATGTTCCATATGTACCTTAAATATGGCATTCAGTATAGAAAAAGAAAGAACCAGGAAAAATGTACATTTGCATGTTAGAGAATGTAAATTCCACTAATCTATTTTCTCCTGTGAAAGTAATAACATAATTGAGAACCGAACTGTCAGTCAAAAAGGAACAATCCAGGGACAACGGCAACATCGGAAACAGAAAGAAACAAGGACACCACAGAAAAACAGAGACACACATACAGATGAACAACACGGACCCAATTAAAACCACGGATGACATCAGTTGCACCAGTAGAGTAAACATTTTTTGCTTCTTATAAGACACTTGTCGTGTGATGTTGAACATGTCAGCTCCAGTAGCAAAGTCAAATCCAGTAGAGGAATAACAAACTTTAGCTGTAAAGGGAAAAGATCTGTTGTCATCTGGGAAACATATATTCCATAGGGGTCCATATGATACATTGTATTTAGTTTAAAAATTATTGTATGGCAATTAACCAACCTTACTATAAAAATATTTCACACCTCTGTACTTAATGTACAATGCTGAAAATTTCGGGAAATGACAAAAAGAACTGGAATATTGGCATGAATTTTGTACACTGTACATGTTAATGTTTGGATGTGATGCTAAAATGTGATTGTCTCTGTCTTTGTTACTACATGATATTCTTGCTTCTTTACAATCAGACATGAAAAAGAAAGGTAATGGGGTAAATGTTAAGGAGACAACATTCCATATCCACATGTCAGAGGAAGACTTGAAAGCATCTAAATGGACATGTCAAGGAGACAACATTCCATATCCACATATCAGAGGAAGACTTGAGAGCATCTAAATGGACATGTCAAGGAGACAACATTCCATATCCACATGTCAGAGGAAGACTTGAAAGCATCTCAATGGACCACGGCACTTAAAACAATGATATACACTTACTTGTCAACTTTCCTTTTGCACATCCCACGTGATGTTATCGGACCATAACAAGTTGACGCATGTACTAGTATTAGGAGTCACATGCATAACACTCATCACAAGAATTCATAATTTGCAGTACATCAAATAATTAATTCGCATTACATTATTCAAGCTTTTTTTTATATGCTTACACGGGGAACTATTTAATTCCTGCAAATTATGACTAGAAATTATGAATTCTTCTGAACCAAATTTTATAAAAAAAATACCGCCCATTTATATACTATACATTTCTAATAAATGTTTATTTGTTAAATGTTGTATTAATATTGTTAAATGTTTATTTTCTGGTATTTTTTTTCTGATTCAGGCATTTTGTTAAACGCCTGATTTTTTTAGGCATTTTATTGGATGCCTGAAAATTTTAGTCATTTTATAGATTACCTAAAATTGTCAGTCGTTTAACAAAATGCCTAATTTAAGAAAATGACTGTAACATATATATGAAAGGGGTGCATATCTTTTCACGTTGGCACAAACGTGAAAGGGGTGTAACTTTACTTTTCCGCGACAAAACAGTATAATTAACTTTAAATGCAATGATTTAGCATTAAAAATCTCAACTTGATAATATCTATTAAAAGTTATACAGACTATGACAGTTTTTTTTCTCTCAATAAAAACTTTTGATATGTTCATTTTTCACGAAAACAGAAAAAAGGCTGCATATTAGACTGTCAATAAGATATTTCATGCGCACAGGGTCAATAAAATATTTCATGCGCAGAGGGTCGATAAGACATTTCATGCGCAAAGAGTAAGTAAAATATTTCATGCGCACAGGGTCAATAAGATATTTCATGCGTCCAGGGTCAATAAGATTGTATCCGCGCGGGGTCAATAAGATATTTCATGCGCACAGGGTCAATAAGATATTTCATGCGCGCAGGGTCAATAAGATATTTGATGAGCACAGGGTAAATAAAATATTTCATGCGCGCAAGGTCAATAAGGCATTTCATACGCAAAGGGTCAATAAAATATTTCATGCGCACAGGGTCAATAAGATATTTCATGCACAGAGCGCCAATAAGACATTTCATGCGCAAAGGGTCAATTAGATATTGCATGCGCACAGGGTCAATAAGATATTTCAGGCGCACAGGGTCAGGAAGATATTTCATTCAAACGGGGTCAATAAAATATTTTATGCACACAGGATCAATAAGATATTTCATGCGCGCAGGGTCAATAAGATATTTGATGAGCACAGGGTCAATAAAATATTTCATGCGCACAAGGTCAATAAGATATTTCATGCGCAAATGGTCAATAAAATATTTCATGCGCACAGGGTCAATGATATATTTCATGCGCCCGGTGTCAATTACATATTGCGTGCGCACAGGATCAATAAGAAATTTCATGAGTGCAGCGTCAATAAGATATTTAATGCACACAAGTTCATTTTCTGTACAGGGTCTGTAAGTCTCGTCATGTGACTCACGGGAATCCACGATAAAGAGGCAATTGGAAAACGCTTCCCGCCAAAACATGACGTAAGATGATTATGACGTTCAAATGATTGTTTGAAACGTCATATATCTTTGTTTAAAATGTAACTTCCGGGTTCAATTTTTGATCCCTGAAGTTCCAAAATTGTACGAGACTTACAGGCCCTAATTTTTTGTACATGTTGTCATATCTTGAACATATATAACCTTCGTACAATACTTTAATATAAATCCAATTCTCTATCTCTTTTTTATCCGTGTATCTGAAGTCTATAAAATAATAGTTTTTGATTTCATTAGCAGAAATCTAATATTTATCTTGAGTGAAAATTATTCCTTTTCAAACAAATAAATCCCTATACGAAAGCAAATAAATCCCTATACGAAAGACAACATTCTATATCCACATATCAGAGGAAGACTTGAGAGCATCTAAATGGACATGTCAAGGAGACAACATTCCATATCCACATGTCAGAGGAAGACTTGAAAGCATCTCAATGGACCACGGCACTTAAAACAATGATATACACTTACTTGTCAACTTTCCTTTTGCACATCCCACGTGATGTTATCGGACCATAACAAGTTTACGCATGTACTAGTATTAGGAGTCACATGCATAACACTCATCACAAGAATTCATTATTTGCAGTACATCAAATAATTAATTCGCATTACATTATTCAAGCTTTTTTTATATGCTTACACGGGGAACTATTTAATTTCTGCAAATTATGACTAGAAATTATGAATTCTTCTGAACCAAATTTTATTAAAAAAATACCGCCCATTTATATACTATACATTTCTAATAAATGTTTATTTGTTAAATGTTGTATTAATATTGTTAAATGTTTATTTTCTGGTATTTTTTTTTTCTGATTCAGGCATTTTGTTAAACGCCTGATTTTTTAGGCATTTTATTGGATGCCTGAAAATTTTAGTCATTTAATAGATTACCTAAAATTGTCAGTCGTTTAACAAAATGCCTAATTTAAGAAAATGACTGTAATATATATATGAAAGGGGTGCATATCTTTACACGTTGGCACAAACGTGAAAAGGGTGTAACTTTACTTTTCCGCGACAAAACAGTATAATTAACTTTAAATGCAATGATTTAGCATTAAAAATCTCAACTTGATAATATCTATTAAAAGTTATACAGACTATGACAGTTTTTTTTTCTCTCAATAAAAACTTTTGATATGTTCATTTTCCACGAAAACAGAAAAAAGGGCTGCATATTAGACTGTCAATAAGATATTTCATGCGCACAGGGTCAATAAAATATTTCATGCGCAGAGGGTCGATAAGACATTTCATGCGCAAAGAGTAAGTAAAATATTTCATGCGCACAGGGTCAATAAGATATTTGAAGCGTCCAGGGTCAATAAGATTGTATCCGCGCGGGGTCAATAAGATATTTCATGCGCACAGGGTCAATAAGATACTTGATGAGCACAGGGTAAATAAAATATTTCATGCGCGCAAGGTCAATAAGGCATTTCATACGCAAAGGGTCAATAAAATATTTCATGCGCACAGGGTCAATAAGATATTTCATGCACAGAGCGCCAATAAGACATTTCATGCGCAAAGGGTCACTTAGATATTTCAGGCGCACAGGGTCAGGAAGATATTTCATTCAAACGGGGTCAATAAAATATTTTATGCACACAGGATCAATAAGATATTTCATGCGCGCAGGGTCAATAAGATATTTGATGAGCACAGGGTCAATAAAATATTTCATGCGCACAAGGTCAATAAGATATTTCATGCGCAAATGGTCAATAAAATATTTCATGCGCACAGGGTCAATGATATATTTCATGCGCCCGGTGTCAATAACATATTGCGTGCGCACAGGATCAATAAGATATTTCATGAGTGCAGCGTCAATAAGATATTTAATGCACACAAGTTCATTTTCTGTACAGGGTCTGTAAGTCTCGTCACGTGACTCACGGGAATCCACGATAAAGAGGCAATTCGAAAACGCTTCCCGCCAAAACATGACGTAAGATGATTATGACGTTCAAATGATTGTTTGAAACGTCATATATCTTTGTTTAAAATGTAACTTCCGGGTTCAATTTTTGATCCCTGAAGTTCCAAAATTGTACGAGACTTACAGGCCCTAATTTTTTGTACATGTTGTCATATCTTGAACATATATAACCTTCGTACATTACTTTAATATAAATCCAATTCTCTATCTCTTTTTTTTTCCGTGTATCTGAAGTCTATAAAATAATAGTTTTTGATTTCATTAGCAGAAATCTAATATTTATCTTGAGTGAAAATTGTTCCTTTTCAAACAAATAAATCCCTATACGAAAGCAAATAAATCCCTATACGAAAGACAACTGGCAATGGTGTTCTCCTCAGTTCCAAGAGCAACAAATCCGCTTGTTTTTGGCAAGGGAGTAAAATAAACAAACACATGTTTCCAGTAAATGTCATTTTTTAATAAAATGACGATAAGATTATATAATCATGATAATAGAAAAAACATAAAATTAATAAACACAAGACAGGGAGTAGTTACATAATACTAAATTGTCAGTTAGATGTTCTTAATTTTCTCCCTGTCAAATAATACTCCCTGAGACAAAAAGGGGTGGCACTAAAAAAAGGCCACAGACCCCCATGAAAATAAAATTGAAATGGGGGGCAAACGCCAGACCCGGAGTTGTTGCTCTAGGATTGGTCCTATAATAGGAAACATACACATAAGAAATAAAAACAAATACACTATGATATAATTGTTCATGTCCCTTTAAACATATTAAAAATGTCCGAAAAGCAGCCAAATGCTGACCTTTTCAAGTCTTTGATAAAAGAAATGTTCACACATATATATATTCGAAAAGCAGCCAAATGCTGACC
>MJUU01044332.1:0-12650 GCA_002080025.1 Modiolus philippinarum | reverse complement strand
ACTGCAATCTGATGGTGGATTAGTGTGTCACACCATTTCAAGGCAAAAAATTGGCTACCGAAAACGGCAGCAAAGCCAACACTTCCTGATGCATCAGTATAAAGTTTTAAACAATCTGAAGACAACCATTTGTCCGATAAAAAGACTGATTTGCCATTAAATGAATCAATGAACAGTTTCCAGGCAGACAGATCAGCACGAGCCTCTTTATTGAGATGGATATAATGGAAAGGTTTGGTAATGTTTTTCGTCAGATCAATCATACGACGGAGAAAGGTGCGGCCTGGAGAAACCACTAAGCAGGCAAAATTTAGTAGGACTATGACTGACTGGAGTTCTCGCAGTTTAATTTTCTTTCTTTTATAAGATTCATTTAAAGCTTTCCTGATTTTGATTATTTTATCATGTGGAAGTCTACACTCTAGTGTATGGGAGTCAACTTCAATGCCGTAAATTATAATTTTTGTAGTTGGATGGACAGTTTTCTCCTCTTTGATTGGAATACCTACTCTTTTACATAACTGTAGAAAATTGTGAAGATCTTGTTGACATTTGTTTGAGTTTGGGGGACCAACAAACAAAAAATCATCAATAATATGGGACATTCCTGCTGCATTGTATTTATTTTCCATGACCCATTGCAAGGCACAAGACAGACGTTCAAATATTTGACAAGAGCTAGAGGCACCCATAGGCAGACATTTATCATAATAGTAAAAATTGTTCCAAGTGAAACCTAGCAAATGGTAATCTGATGGGTGAAGGCATATAATTCGAAAAGCATCTTCGATATCACATTTCCCCATTAGAGCATTTTTCCCAAAAGATTTTACCAATTTGACCACATTGTCAATACCATCATATTTTACTGCGGAATTCTCAGGAGGAATTGAGTTGACAGAATTATTCTTGGGAAATGACAGATCATGTATGAGACGGTATTTACCAGGTTCAGATTTTGGGACTATGCCCAGTGGGGAACACACTAAGTTGGTGAATGGAAGCGATTTAAACGGGCCTGCAATGCGGTTTTTAAAATTTCTTTCGCAAGCTTATACCAAACCGCTTCAGGATTGTCTATAGCTGACTTATGGTTTTTAGATATGACTTGATCCTTAGAACCCACTGTGCCCAAACTAAAACCGAACTTAAATCCATTAATTAAATAGTTATATGTAATGGGATCATAGCCCTTCAATTCTTCAGCGAGGTTATTGGCGTTTACTGGGGTTGGNAGGAGTTTGTTGGACTTGGCTTGAAGTTGTTGAACTTGCTTGTTGCTTAAGAATGCGGTTGCATTTAAACTTGGGGTGGGCACCCTTGCAGATTTTACAGACATGCCTGTACAAACAATTCTTCCTTGTACATTGGGAGAGGTTGTATTGGTGACAGGTGCGGTCTTCCTGAATTGCTAAATCTGTTGAAATTAGTAGAAAACATGTTAGACCTTTTTGGATTTATAGCCTTAGTAAAAAGTTCCTCAATTGGTTTTTGCCAAGGCAATGGGTTGGCTCTTCTCAACAAGCGGAAAGACTGATCATATGACCTAAAAGCCTGAGCACCCTTGATCTCAAAAATATCTCTGACTGTAGACATATACTTAAGCATATGAATTGCCTCATTAGGATATTTAGTTAAATATATAGCCATATAAATATGAAAAGCTTCAGTCCAATTGTAGAAGGATAGTGGGCCTTTAGATTTTACTGATTTCGATTTCATTGTCAAAGTATTTGGTGCCACCGTTATTGACCATGGGTTTTCAATTGGGTCATGAGATGGTAGAAGGGTACCCAAATCAATAAATTCATTTGCCCAAATTTGATCCCTGACCTTCTGAGGTACATGTGCACCCAACGGTATGCCCCCCGATAAATCAATTACAGGATCATGACATAAATCTCTACCTGTGACTGTGGAGGGTGTACACTGATTAAAAATAGAGTCCACTAAAGTATGTATTTGGTTCTGTGAATTAATTGGTACAGAGTTCCCATTGACAGTAGATGATTGATTAGGATATGTAGAAGTCAGACACAAATCCAAATTGTTAGGTGTACTGGTTGATGATGGCAATACATTGTTGAGACGGGCAAGTCCATTATCATTAGCATCTGGCAATCCTGTAGTTTGGTGAGCTCTTGCATGAATTGGTTGTTGTGATGACTGAGATATATGTAACGGCATATTGTTATTACTAGGACGAAACTGTTGTGGAGACGGCATCGTACAAATTTGTTCACATTGAGGTTGTTCAGTAGATAGTAACACATTATTTTGAACACATCCAGGTTGTGAGGTATGACTTTGATTACAAGTACTGGTAGCTGTAGATTGATAATGTACAGGTTGAACTGGCTGACTTGGCGAACACATTTGAACTGAATTAGCTATAATATTTTCGCTTGCCACTGCACCAGAAGTTTGATTGTTTATTTCACTAGGATTACCTGTACTAGGTAAAACATCCTGAGTACTACCGGGTACAACTGATTTAGACTGTTTTAGAATTTCTTCAGCCAGCTTACTGTAGTCTATTCCAAAATTTTAAGTGAGATTTGTAGATGTGTGGTCTGACTGAGTCACATTTAAATTCTGAGTAATGCTCTCAGATATTTCAGACTGCTGCACTTGAGGTCCATTCCTCCTATAAACTGAGGTGCTCCTTCTTGCTGGCCTAACAGACGTGACCACTTCTGTGTCGCTTGGCGGCATCACACGTTTCCTTTTTTTTTGCTGGAGGACACATTGTCAATTGCTGTACCCAAGCTGGTTTGATGTGCTGAAAAATAATGAACAAATAAACAGAAAACCGACTCAGACTGAAATCGTGTGTAATTATTCAAGTATTATCAATCAGAGTTTGTTGGAAGAGCATGCTTCTACATGCTTCACATTGACTGTCATGTTGTACAGAATTTCGACAATATTCACTACATGAAAAGGTCGTTTTATAAATATTTGTGTATAGACTCAAATGGGTTGTAAATATGACCGGTCATATTTGCAGTATATCTATACATATACAGGCATGGTTATAAATATTGGTGATATGCATTTTAATGCAATACTATCGCAAATGTTTGTAAAAAATGGTTATATATTTATTAACATTTACGTTCAGTGTAAATCATTGGAAATAACCGTCAATTATTTGGAAATTTTTGTTAACATTTTTAAATGTGCGTAAATATTGAAGATTTCCATAAATATTTACTACCATTAACAAACATCATTGAGACCGCAATGCCCGACATATTTATGACGGTCCTAAATGACAGCAAATGTTGGACAAGTATTTACAATGTTTGCACACCCTTTGAAATGCCCTACAAACCATACTCGATTGTTTAATAATATACAACCATAATGTCAAATGTTGGTAAATATTCTGTATTTGTTTCATTATTTCCAAGTTATTAACAAACATCATTGAGACCGCAATGCCCGACATATTTACGACGATCTTAAACGACAGCAAATGTTGGACAAGTATTTACAATGTTTGCACACCCTTTTAAATGCCTTACAAACCATGCTCGGTTGTTTAATGATATATAACCATAATGTCAAATGTTGGTAAATATTCTGTATTTGATTCATTATTTCCAAGTCATTAACAAACATCATTGAGACCGCAATGCGCGACATATTTACGACGGTCCTTAACGACAGCAAATGTTGGACGAGTATTTACAATGTTTGCACACCCTTTTAAATGTCCTACAAACCATGCTCGATTGTTTAATAATATACAACTATAATGTCAAATGCTGGTAAATATTCTGTATTTGTTTCATTATTTCCAAGTCATTAACAAACATCATTGAGACCGCAATGCCCGACATATTTACGACGGTCCTTAACGACAGCAAATGTTGGACGAGTATTTACAATGTTTGCACACCCTTTTAAATGTCCTACAAACCATGCTCAATTGTTTAATAATATACAACTATAATGTCAAATGCTGGTAAATATTCTGTATTTTTTTCATTATTTCCGAGTCATTAACAAACATCATTGAGACCGCAATACCCGACATATTTACGACGGTCCTAAACGACAGCAAATGTTGGACAAGTATTTACAATGTTTGCAAACCATGCTGAATAGTTTAATAATATAAATCGATATAGTCAAATGTTGGTAAATACTTTATATTTATTTCATTATTTTCAAGTCGTTACCAAACATCAGTGAGACCGTACTGCCCGACATATTTATAACGGTCCTAAATGACAGCAAACGTTGGTCAAATATTTGCAGGTGTTTCCTGTTGTCCCTTTTATTTCATTTGCAAACCATTTCAAATGTCCCACAAGCCATGCTCAATTGTTTTAATGTACATCGATGTTATTAAATGTTGGTATATACTAGTATTCTGTGTTTCGTCCGTTGTAAAAAAAAACCAAACAAACAAAAAAAGAAAAAAATAACAAAAATAAAAAAAACATAAATCCACAATGCTCTACACGGTTTTCAATTAGGTAGGAAAATCTCCCTCTATTTTCGGAATATTTAACACATTTAATTTCATTTGTTCCTTCGAAAGGGTTTGTCGTTGTTTTTTTAACAACTAAACCAAGCCCTTAAAAGTGGACACAAATAACAAATGTAGTAACAAATTGACACAACCATTCAGTACAAAGTAGGTGTTTATGTATAAACATGTCACATGTACATTCACTCCATATCCTTTCATTTTTCCTGTTTATGTATAACATAATTCACTAGTGTACAAGAAAAAGACTACCCTGTTTAGATATGCAATCTGTACACCATTAAATGTCTAAAAAAGTTCAGATCGTAACAGAAAACGACAGTGCTTCAAAACAATGGTATGAAGGGGCGCCTTTAACTGTTGGAGACATAATAGAAATAGCTATAATAGTATTGAAGACACTTCACATCATTTGAAGGAAGATTGTCTCATGTTTACAATAGCACCAATAAAACCAAATTTCTACATAAGAACCGATAATGGGAAGGGCAAACAAATGAACGATCAAAACAGCTATTTTAGAGGGAAATAATTGGATTTTTCTCTCGTAGAACATACCCTATGTGTTTTGTTTAATCTTTAAAATGCAAAAGACAAATTCTCGTCGTAGTTTGAAATGGCTATCAGAATTCCGAATGTACTAAAGATCTATGTACTATAAAATAATTAAATAGACGATCCACACCATTAAGAAACAAGACAGAATATTACGATTTGAATGAATCTATTAAACTATTGATGTATGTTGTTTAATTATTTCATTTTTAAGGATAGATATCATGCAACGATTCTTTATCATCATGTTCAGGGACTATATATAGCTAACGTTAGCTATATATAGTCCCTGTCATGTTCAATAAAAAATAAACTGTAGATAAACTCCGCCCTTTGCAAAACATCTGGAAACAGTTGTCGTCTTCTAAATCCAAGTCTTAAGTCACGGGTTGTCTTTGTTATCTACACCCGTTTTAGATGTCACAGAACTCCTGTGGTGACAACAAATTTGTGAAAATTGACAAATCTGGATTTCAAATAACGAATATACTCTATCCCATTTCAAAATTTGAACTGCCACCGGTGCCGTTTTGAAACTATACGGGCGTGAGTTACAAGTAAAGAAATTGTAAAACCGAAGACGATCGTGAAAACACAGAAAAAGATTAATTTATCACAAAAGAAAACCATTAGATTATGTATATTCTTCACTTTATAAATTTCGTGAATAAAATACATTTAAAATGGTTCTAGCTGTACAATGAATAAAATGATTTTAATCAACTGTTGGTGCACGGAAAATTTAAAAATTTAAGTGAAGATACCCCAGTTAACATTTACGAATTATATGACAAATACCACCAAACTATGTTCTTTATCATCACAGAAAGTTTCATTTTCCTGTCTTTGGCTGAAGGTCAATAAATATATGTTATATTTTATGATAAAGTTATTCATCACTTGACGACTTTTTTACTGTGTTCTTGTGTTAAGTTTATTCATGAATTGATTCTGGGTACTTTTTGGTATTTGTACATAGATAAATTTCCGAATAAATACGAAAGCAACAATCAAAAACATAAATCCAGAAAACATGGCAATATAAGGATCTCACAAAGACTGAAAATATAAATGACAAGGCCCAAACTATAGTATAACACATCTATAGCAAACGGGTGCGTCTAAACACCGCTACGAAGCTTCTTAGTGCACTAAGAACATTAAAGTGCCACTAAGAACCCGAATAAGACATTTTATCCGCATCCTGAACAAACCATAATAGCGATTTGCATATAAATATCATATTTGCAAAGTTTGGTAACAAAACTATGTATAGTTTTAGAGTTTTTTGCCTTTTTTGCAAACATTTTTACATTTTTACACCTATCGTAAATCAATTAAGCGTCGCTTAAATAAACAACAACCGTTTTCTCACCAATGTGTTAAGTGAATCCACATGACCTCTAATCTGACCAAATACAAGTCAAAGTCGACAAAGAGAACAAAAATGCACATTTGCCCACGAGGGGGACTTTATTTTATATTTTTATCTTTTTTATATTTCATCACATATTCTGTCATAATGTCTTGAAATTCTAAAGTTTCAATTTCTTTCTATGAGTTGCAATCAAGAAACTTTTTCAGTTGTTTGCGATACGTGATATATGTCCAGGCAAAATTAAGTGAAGACGTTATACAATCGCAATAAACTTGAATTTCCGTGACATTTTCGTTTCAGATTTATCAATGTGCTCAATAAAACTAGAAGCTCCACTGGCTTGACACAGTAATAAATATTATCTTTTTTTTTATGCAACATATTCTAATTTATATTAAATGTGTAAATTTATTGTAAATATTGCTGCGGTCAAGGAAGTGGCAAAACTTTCAGTTTACCAAAATTGAGATTTACACCCCAAGCTCTCTACCTTTCATTGACTCGCCGTTGTACAAGACAATATTGTATACATTTGTCAGGTTTTCACATCTGATAAATCTACAATGTAGACATTTCACATAGATGAATCTAACACATTGTGTAAGTTTGGAGTTTTAATCTTGACTTCATTACAACAGAAGTTTTGCCACTTCCTTGACCGCAGCAATAAAAAGTAACGTTCTGTCTAAGTTTGGTTTCAGGTAGAAAAGGATTGTGTACATATATTTCATACATTAATATATTTCCACTTTATCAGTGGCAGATTCAAGGGGGCATAAGGGGCGTAAGTCCCCCGTTTAACCTTCAAAGAAAATACAATAGCTGTAGAAATTACCCGTAAGCCCGTAATTTTAACTGTACGTGAAAAGATATTTCATAAAACAAATAGTCAAAACATTTTCACCTCGCCCCGCTCGGATATTTTCATACCATTTTCGGGATTACCCCCCCCCCCATTGATCCGCACTGCCCTGTCGATCTGCGCTTGAGTACACAATGCAGAAGGGTCGGACATGTAAGTTTTTTACATATGTGACTATTCAGTTGACAATTTAGTCTCATTTGCATTTACTCCATATCCCTTCATTGTATAATCATCGTATTCAGAACATATTCTAATTGTCGCTTGAAAGAAGTTGTTTTGATTCGAATATATATATGATCTCATGACCAACTGAATAACAACATGTTATTTAACTGACTAACTAATATGAACAACTCTAATTCGATATATCAACATCACACCAAAGTCACTGTGAATTTACTTTCTTCATATTGCCATTTCAGCAACTTATTTCTATTCAGTGCAGATCAAATCAAAACACTTGGAAATCTAAAAACCGAAATATTAATATGTCTGAAAGCTGATAGAGAACAAATTACCAAAAGGATCTAAATAGAAAAGCCAAAATCAGCTAAGGTCAGAGCTATCATCAGCAAGAGGGAGATACTCCTTATTTTTTTTTATACAAAATTGTCTTAAATGTATAGATATTGCAAGTTACCTAATAAAATATGTTTTCGGGTCAGCACCGCGATTACTGGCTACTAGGTTGGTGAATACCCTCGGGGACTAACAGTCAACCAGCGGTGGCATCGGTCCTTTTTACTTTAAAATTAATTGTAATTTAATTTTGTTAAATATAAAAAAAGTGAATTCATATACGCGATGTTTAGCTATAATCAGATGTACATTTCTTATGTATAAAACTAAAATAAAAACAAATAAGAAATTAAAAAATAATAAAAAAAATTAAAAAGAAAGGATTAAAAGATAAACATTATATTTTTTATCAAGTTTCATATTATTAGTGCTTTGATAAACGGAAGAGTTATATGTTACAATTTCTCACTAATTTAACATAAAAAACCTCGCTAAACTTTTGCTAAAAATTCCATTTAATAAGCAATGAAGGGATAAAATATATTTTAAATGAAATGCTTAAAAATAATTGTGACCGAATACTTGACACATACGTGTATTTTCCGCCAACAAAGGACACCATGGTGAGACTCGATTAATTAACACCCTATTCCTACATTTGTTTTAGTAAATTGATAAGTATTTACCCTGAGACATCAGACAATGTCAAATTTAACTAACAAGGCTTTTTACATAAGATAATTCAACAAAAATACACAATTATAGGTTTTGAGTATTCAACTTCCATATGATCCCTTTTTATGTCTATAATTCTAAAGTCGTTCCAAGTCGGGAATATGACGGCTTGCCAAAATTGTTCTGTGTTGGATTGTGTTTCCCTGATTTAGTCGAATGTTATACGGATTTTCCTTACTGGTCTCTTCCTTTGATCGTTTCGGACTTTTATTGTCACTTTCATTCTCTTCTATTGTGTTCTTAGTGGCACTAAAATGTTCTTAGTGCACTAAGAACCTTCTTAGCGGTGTTTAGACGTACCGATGGCAAGCAGCCCACAAAAACGCCAAAATGTCCCATGCAATAGTACCCCAAAACAGCATAAGATGTCGACATCAAAGGACGGTTATATTTCAGTTTTTATTTTTCAGAAATCGAAGTAAAGTCTGTACAATATTTGCCTGGTAATAAATTGACGGTCCTTTGTACAACACATTGCAAAAATAACAAAAAAAAACCCAAAACAAAACAAAAAACAAACAAACAACAACAAAAAAACAAGCAAAAACAAAAAAAAACTGACAGCAAAAAGACATACGTGAAAAAAAAAGATAGGAACCCGGAAAAGCCGGACTTGGCACCACAGCACTAGAAAAACAAGCGGCAGTTTTTTAACCAGTTTATGGGTATCCAAACCTCCCATTTTTCTATCCCGTATTTGCAACTCTCTGTGAAAATGTTATCATTAAACATTTTGCATCTAAACAAGAAAGCAGAAATGTTGAATTTAAATACCGCTTTGGTATGAGAAAATCCTCGGCACAAATACACAACATAACTGAAAAAAAAAGAGAAAGCATACAGTGGAACGTCAATGCTGGCATTGCAAAGCAGTCGTACATATTCTTAATGACTATTAACGGTACGTCTAAACACCGCTAAGAAGGTTCTTAATGCACTTAGAGCACACACGTGGCCCGAAGAACACGACAGAGGGGAATTATAGGCATACAAACGGGTACATGTGGAATGTGATTCCTAAAAACCAATTATTGTGTATTTTTGTGGATTATCTTATGTAATATAAACCTTGTTAGTAAATTTTGCCATGGTCTGATGTGTTAGGGTAATTATTAATCATATACTAAAACAAATGAAGTATAACATGGTGTTAATTATGGAGTCTCACCATGATGTCCTTTGTTGACGGAAAAATACATGTACGTGTCAAGTATTCGGTCACAATTATTTTTATGCATTTCATTTAAAGCCTTTTTTCAAAATTTGTTTTTTTTTCCTTTTTCGAATGACATAAAATTTTTAGCATCCAGTTTAGCGTAAATTTTTGAGGTTTAATGTGTTAAATTGTAACACATAACTCTTCCATGTCTTCAGTTTAGCAAAGAAAATTAATATGAAACTTGATAAAAATACATAATTTCTATATATTTAACTATGACAATTAATCTATTTGTTTTATATATATATTTTTATTATTTGTTTTCTTTTATTTTCTTATTTTAGTTTATACAAAAGAAATGTATATCTGATTACAACACTTTTTTTTTCATTAAACCAGATTTAAATTACAATTTAAAAGTGTGCCTTTGATCCAAAAGAATTTTCGATTAATCAGTTATATACCCTATGGTGCAAGTTAAACTTTTATAGCTAGTTATGGTAAGAAATTTACAAATAGGGGTTGGCACTATTCTGTTATTGCGCAAATTTTAACCTTGTGATCTTTACTATATGTCAATAAAAGCGACATGACTGCTTCCAATGTTATATCTGAAGAAATGCACGAGCCCTCTTGTCCTAAATTATACTGTGTTCTGGACCATACGCGTATTTGGACCGTACGCGTACGGTCTGGACCGTATACGTATTTTTTAAATACATATCGGACTGCACGAGTACGCATACCGTCGGGATAATATAATGCAAACCTAAATGATGCAGAATATTATCTAATTGAACAAAAACAAAGATGTGAATTCCCAGTATATATGTGATTTCAGCTGACCCTGAACTGTTTTTTTAACGTTCAGAATGAAAATGACCTAAGAAGACAAATTCAATTTATTTTTGGATAATTTACTGATTTACTGACAAAACCATCGAATCAATTGATAACAAATGAAAAAGCTAGCGGATAAAATACGAAATGTTTTGAAATATGGAAAAGTTGAATCTGTCAGATACAGACAATATTTAAAAGGAATGGCGTATTCCTGAATATATTCTCATCGGTTCGGCATGAACCAAGACATATGTGAACCTGCAAAAGAGGTTACATTTATCATTTCTTGCTGCAACAGAATATTTTAACGACACGATTTCCTTTTGTGAAACCGCACCCCTCAAAAATACTCTTGACATTGAATCTGCAGTAAATGGTGTGGAGTCGTATTAAAAAGTTTTAAGGTTCTCCTACTCCTGCACGACTTAGCCGGGTATGACGTACCAATTCGGATCCTCCATTGATGTTGTTATTTGCTTATTTTATATGGGTTACATATATCTCACTCCAATGTATTCACTTAAAGAAATTTCCTCGGATACCCATACGGTCAACATACCGAAACGGTCTAGTTCCACCCAGACGGTACGAGTATACGCATATGGTCCGGACCGTATGCGTACAGTCCAAATACTCATACTCTGCTTTTGCAATCACAAACAACAAACCGTAATATCGCCTACTTGCACAATTCTAAATATTTTGCATGTGAATGCCTTAGATTTAGTATTTAAAAGTAAAACTGTGGCCACCGTAGATTAAACTACATGTATGACGCGCATATTGAAGATGTCATATATCAGACACAAATTGTAGGAACGATGTACAATATCGAATCTATGAAAGAATCCTAGTTGTTCTTAGTATGATTTTATCAGTTTTAGCGGACATAAAGTGTTATTCAGCTGACACATTACACTACTAAACCATTCCGGTTCATATTCGAATCAGACTCCGGAATTGAACAAACAACTTCTAACGACAAATAAAGCTTCGACTCACAGGTATCGATTTGATTTTGCTTCAGTTTACTTATGCATGTTATGGTTAACTCAAAGCATTTACATATCCGACCTTAATGCACTGTGACCCCTGGTGCTGATCGACAATGCAGTGCATATCAATGATTTTGGGAATGGGACGTAAACCCCGAAAATGATGCGAAAACTGCCGAGCGGGGAGAGCTGAAATTTTTATTAGAAATCCTATAAATAGTCATCTTTTACGTACAATTGGTAAAGAAGTGTTAAAATTATGGGCATACGGGAAGTTAATACAGAATTTCCACAAGTATTTTTTGAAGGTTAAAAGGGACTATTTAATACGCCAAGCCCACCCGTTGAATCTGCCACTGATATGTTGAAGGTATGTTTACACAATCTTTTGCCAACTGAACACAAACTTGGACAGAACGCTTTTTTTAGTTATAATAAAATTTGAACAATTAATATAAATTAGAGTATGTTGCATGAAAAAAAGAAAATATTTATTGCCGTGTGAAGCAGTTGAAACAAACATATTGGTCATCAGTTATTTAATGGCTTGGAAGCATTTTGTCAGATGAGCGATACAGACTAAGTCTTTTTTTTTTGATACCATGCTTAAATGCACACGTTGGGCTCAGTAAGATGCAAAAAAGTGAAAGTCCTGAGTTCTGTGAAATTGCTTATAATAAGTTGTCAATCTTCCGGCCTTTATAAGGTAGACTGCTGAAACACTACATTGTGAAGTAGTTTTTTGGAAAGTAATTTTGCTCTGTTTACAAAATTGCATACACATAAGCAGAAACAATTTGATATGGACTCCATTTGCTGGATATGTGGGACATGCAATATTAGTTCTAGGGTTATATCAGCACTAACATCATCATTTTTGATTGATTGATTGAATATTGTTTAACGTCTACTCAGCAATATTTCAGCTATATCAAGACGAGAACAAGTTTGTTAATAAATAATCACTTTGGGGTATGGAAAGGGTCATGGGACGGGAAATTCTGACTGCCACTGGAAAAGTAGGGTGAAATCGATAGGGCGGAGAATTCAGCCTTGTAGCCGATCACCTACGGACCACTCAAAAAAGCTTGCTACAA
>MJUU01044330.1:51929-72527 GCA_002080025.1 Modiolus philippinarum | reverse complement strand
CGCTGTTACTAAAAATAGAACATGGGGGTAAATTGCTTTTTTTTGCATATTACTCGAAAACCGTTACAGATATCAAAAATCTTACATGGGGTAAAAATGATCAGCATGATGAGATCTACCTACTGTGCAATTTTGAAGAAAATCTGAAATTCTGTCTGGGAGTTATAGCCCTTTTTCCGTGAAATTTTCAAAATTTTTGCATTTTTAATTTTTATTTCAAAAACTGTAACAGATAGAGGTCAAGTGTAAATTGCAAAAATGTTCAGCATATCAAGATCTACCCACCCTGAAATTTTGAAGAAAATCCATAAACCCTTGTAGGAGTTATTGCCCTTTTTTCACCGAATTTTTTAAATTTTTGTATTTTTCATCTATTATTTCCATAACTATAGAAGATGAAGGTTAAGTGTAAATTGATGAAATGTTTGCCATGCTATGGCGACTTCAAAACTGATGTTAAAAATTGTTCCTTGACCGCCATTTTCAAAATGGCCGCCAAAAAAGGCGGGAAAATTCAACATTGTCCGATTTCAATGAAATTTGGTTTCTATGTAGATATTGATGTTGCGACTTCAAAACCGATGTTGAAAATTATTCGTTGACCGCCATTTTCTAAATGGCCGCCAAAAAAGGCGGGAAAATTCAACATCGTCCGATTTCAAAAGATTTGATTTCCAAATAGATATTGATGTTGCGACTTCAAAGCCGATGTTCAAAATTGTTTGTTGACTGCCATTTACAAAATGACGTCTCGACTGGTGTCAAAAGTGGCCCTTAGCAAGAACATTTTTTATCAAAAAAGCCCAACAAAAAAATATAATAAAACATGATCAGACTTTAAAAACAGTTCAAGATTTTGGTGGTGTTCGACCTACGAAAGTTTGAGAAACTGAAGATCAACTGTATAACTTACATTGTTACCTTGATTGTGGCAACTGAAAGCCAGGTGAGCGATACAGGCTCCTGGGAGTCTCTGGTTCTTTGCTTACGGGTTATGTGTTCTAGTAAATCTGCATCTTCCTGAGTAAATGTGATTTCATTCATAAGAGTATCAAAATGATTTGTTACTAGATTTGATTTCAAATTGACATTATTGCTATAGCAAAAATTGATGTCGAATAGTTTCTTCGGCTTTAGCTTATCAGATGTTTCAGTTGGAAAAAAGGTAAGCCATCCAGCCTCTGATTTAACCTCTACAAGTTTTGTCTGAACCTCTCGACATTTACCTTTTTTTCAGACATCATAGGAATATTTACATTCTCTTTAATATTATCTGCTTTCGGATCACTTGGCTTTCCTTCCACTGAGAATTTGTATTTCTTAGAAGATAATTCTTGTACTTCTTTGGACTAAGTTTTCTTTTTCATGGAGCGTTCCATTTACACTTCAAAGGGGTTGAAGCCAAAGAACCATCATTTTTGTTAGAAGTTATATCAACCAGTGAGTACAGTAGAGCTCCAATGTGGTTGCACGATTCTCCACTCCTGCAAAAATAAATTTATATATAAAATCTTATCTCTGGCATGTAAGAAAGAAGGCATTTTGTCTTTTTATTTATTAACTTAAAGAAATTGTCAAATATGTATCGAGCCGTGCATCAAAAACAAAATTGCTGATCAGCAAGTTTTACTCTCAAATTCATGCCAATAACACAATTAAATAGCACTCAATCAATTTTTTTTTTCGTTTTAAGTTTGCTTGTACAAAATAAGTGATATATATATATATAATTACATGTAACTTTCCCTATTATCCCTGTTATTATTTATATCAGCAAAATATTGTTACTTATATCAACAGTTAATATATATATATATATATTGTGTTTTTTGTTATTATAGATGTAATTTAATTTTTTTTTAATTATTTAGGAATTGTAAATGGATGTATGATTAATAAATTTTAACATATCATTTTCAATATCAGTCCTGGAATCATCCATCGACCTATATTGACAGAAAAAATGCCTCTGGGCAAATATGACAGTCTTCGGATGATACAATGGCAGATATGGAAAAAGGAATGTTAAAATTTATATAAACATGATAAATGGGCTGGGTAATATATTATGCATGGTCCTATCATAATATGAATGCATGATCTGTTACCTTGAGATGAGCAAAATTAAGCTTATATTGAATGTTCAATATATAATGCTTAAAGAAATAAACATATAAATTTTGAAATCATTTTTCTGCATAAACTTTTCACAATTTCTTTTTGAAAAAAAAAACACAATTTTAGATGTTTATCTTATCTTAAGATACAGCATCACTGCGTTAATCTGGTGGAGGCTCAGGAATTCTCCCCCTTTGGACCAGGTTTAATTGAACAACATTTCTACCACTGATACAGTCCAGAATTTAAGTAAATGAATTTTTTTAAAACAGCGATTAATTGATCCAATCAAACCTCATACATGTATTGAATATATTTTGTTTTTAAAATTTAAACACTAAAGACATTAAGTATTGCGAAGAAATGCCCACCCCCACCCCACCAATACACACACACGTTATTCAAATCCTGAGCCAATGTCTTCAAGTAGCATATTTTTTGATTTCACATTTATGTTAAACTGGAACAGTACAAAGAAAAAGAAACAAGCACATTTTATAGCAAACCTCAAGTCCTGAAAAGAAGAAATCAGTGGTAAGAATGTTAACTTCATCTCCTGAGGTGGGAATCGAACCCATATACCAGAAAAAGGCAGATCAGATTGTCACTTCCAGCAATGTGAAAATGAATTAAAAGAAATTATCCCTTTAAGTTGAACTATTCTTTAAAATTACTCATATTGAGAAATGTTTATTACATAAATTGAATATTAAGTGTTTTTGTATTATAAATAATAATAATTATTATTAATATTAATATCTATATCTAGCTTCTTGTGGTCTTCATTCCATAACATCTGTTCGTCTTTTTGGTTCAAACGTCGAGGTATAATGAAATTAAAAAGAAAAACATGAATTAATCAAAGCAAAATATTTATCTTAAGTGTACTTGTACAAAAACAATAAACTAATTTGTAACTATTTAATTTAAAAATAAAAACCCCTGGAAAGTGTAGACAAGAAAAGGTTTACTCTCTGTGTTAGAGATGCATGCATTTAAAACCAAAAAGTAACAAATTTTGCTCATGTGATTAGATTGCTTACGGTAATAACTTTATACATGTACATGTAGGAGGTTCCATTCATGCAAATGTCAGTGATTAGATGTATACCATGGATTTATTAAGGAAAACTTTGTTTTGAACAGAAGTAATATTCTAATTCGTCTACACTTTTCAAGTAGGTCATGGAAATATGGATTTATATCTTGGACATTTTCATTGATTGTGTTGCAAAATGTAATAAAAATATAATATTAATATGTTCTAGATTTGATGGTATCTAAATGTCCATGACAGCAATAACAAACCAGAATGCAAAACATGAAAAATGTCTACATGTATGAAATTTTAGAAAAAAAACGGATATTCATTTCATCATTTTGACAGCTCATGTCTTCTTCTTGAAGATTAGAATAAAATCAAAACATATGAAACAGTCGATAGTGAAAAAAATAATCTGCAAATGTTATAGGATATGCACATTCCAAATTAGGTGAGATACAAGTCTTATGGATTTCTCTTCATTAATTTTGTACAGATGGAAATTAGAATAAAACTGTAACAAACTGCAACATGACAATTTGATCATTTAATATTTTATAACTAATAATTTACCCTGCAGTGCAGTTACAATCTGCTGAGTGAATTTGTCCTGTAACCTTTGAAAGAACTACCCTAACCCTGTGATCTGGATTGTCAGATGTTTTTGATGATGGCAAAGATGGGATGACTTTACATCTAACAAAGCAGTGTGTGACTTCATCTTCAATATGATGAACCTCTACATCATGTACATGGCCATCTTCATAATACACTTTTGATCTAAGCTGACGTTTTGCTCTCATCTTCAACACAAAGTAATTGTAAATTTCTGTTTCTGTGAAATTTGGGATTTTACTGTAATCTTTGCTCCATCCTACTAATGTAACTTGGTCCGGCAGATGTTCCCCTAACGGTGTGACAAGTTCTGTGTTGCGTCTAGTTGTCGACTCCTCTTCATCCTAAAAAAATCAACAAGTGTTGACCCTAATACATTTCTTGCCATTCCTGCTTGGATGCTAATATTGATGTTATAAATCAAACGGAACTCAGTATTAAACAAGAGGCTCTCAAGAGCCTGTATCGCTCATCTGGACCATGGCTGACATAAATAAAATAGGAAAAACAAGACACAAAATTAAGCAGAACATGAGGGTGCATGCGTTGTCGTGCTAGGTATACCCCACTCGTATTGCTTTGAACATTAAAAAGGGAAAAAAGTCCCGCCAAACAGGAGGTTGATTTTCTAAGGTAACCGAAATGGGAGACGACGCATACACCCTATATATAAAGTAAATAACCAAATTTGAAATTAATCGGCCCAGCAGTAGCTGAGAAAAATGCGACGAAAATTTTCACTATGTTCAATAAAGGGAAAAATGGCTAAGTCCCGCCAAACAGGAAGTTGATATCATAGGGCGGCCAAAATGGCATATGATGCATCCCCCATAGATATAAAGTGAAATTTGAAAGAAATCGGCCCAGCAGTAGCTGCGAAAAGTGCGACGAACTTCGGACGGAGGGGCCAATGGACGGACAGACAAGGGTATTCCAATATACCACCCACTCACGAGTGGGGGTATAATACTTTTTTTCCTAAAATTACAGTGTTCTTGTTTGGTTTCCATGGAAACCGAAAGCTCCACCATCCATTACAACCCATAACAGAACACCATTCAAAAAAAAATTGGGCTGGGGTTCCCCTTATAATCAAGGTAATACATATTGCTGAAATTAAAACATTCAGACCACAATTCAAATAAAAATTCAAAAATTTGGGCAGAGGTTCTAATTGGACTAGTAGTTTCTGAGAAGATCTTTGAATGTATATTCCATAGGGTCCAATGTTAAAACTATGTTCACGTTGGTGGCCATCTTGGATGACGTACGGACCGTCCAGATACCTTTTTTGGAAGGGACCATCTAAGGGCCATTGTGACTAAGTTTGGTTATAATTTGACTGGTAGTTTCTGCGAAGATGTGTGAATGTGTTTTCCCAAAGTGTTTTTCCATCTATAGGGTCCAATGTTAAAACTATGTTCCCGCTGGCGGCCATCTTGGATAAGTTACGGACTTGCGGGATACCTTTTTTGGATGGGACCATCTAAGAACCATTGTGACTAAGTTTGGTTATAATTTGGCTAGTAGTTTCTGACAAGAAGATCTTTAATTTGAATGTCTTTTCCATAGGGTCCAATGTTAAAACTATGTTCCCCGCTGGCAGCCATCTTGAATGAGGTACGGACCTGCCGGATACCTTTTTTGGATGGGACCATCTAAGAACCATTGTGACTAAGTTTGGTTATAATTGGGCTGGTAGTTTCTGAGAAAAGGATCTTTGAATGTGTTTTCCCAAAGTGTCCAATGTTAAAACTATGTTCCCTGCTGGCGGCCATCGAGGATGAGGTACAGACCTGCCGGATACAATTTTTAAAGGGACCACCCAAGGACTATTGTGACCAAATTTGGTTCAAATTGGCCCGGTGTTTTCAGAGGAGAAGATCTTTGAATGAAAAGTTTACGACGGACGATGGACGCCAAGTGATGGCAATAGCTCACCCTGGCATACCCAGGTGAGCTAAAAACAGTGACCTACCACTTAAAGATACTGAGAAACCAAACATACTCACAATCACTAGAACGGCGTAAACATAAGGCTTAAGGACATTTAAGCCACAGAGCAAGAATCAAGTAATCATTAACTTTTCTAAACATGTAATCGCTATGTTCAAAGTAGCCAATCATATATGAATTTTGATCTACGTGTAAATTTCACTGCCCATTCCAATGCATTAGGTGGGGTAACAAAACGTGAATATATATTTAGCGAATTTTTCACTGGCCTGTTTTACACTAAAATCGCGAACAAAAGCCGACGCGAAAATAACCCGATATACGGTAATCTATAAATATCTACTGAAACTAGAGGCTCAGAGACTGAGCCTGTATCGCTCTTCTGACAAAATGCTTCTTTCCCATGCATGACTAAAAATGATGTTTTCTTACCAATGGGGTCAAGTGCTTAGCTATGTTCTTCATTATCACCCATGTTTTTTGTTAGATCCTATTGAAATGAAAAATTTTTGCAGAACCTTACATTTACTAAAAATTGCTTGATTAGTTTCAGAGATGATGATTATAAGGATGGTTATCTCATTCCTAATGTTAAAACTATATTCTGCACCGGAGGCCATGATTTTTGTCGGATTGAAATGAAATGAGCAATTTTTGTAAAAGTATGTTTTTTAGGCGGATCAAAAAAATTTCTGCAATCTACCTTCAATACATCATTCCTGTAAAGTTTGGTTCAGTTTTATACAGCTGTTTCAGAAGAGATAGCGAAAATGTGCATTTTCCCATAGGGTCCCATGTTAAACTAAGTTCTAAGCTGGCGGCCATGTTTTAAGGCGGATCGGAAAAATTTTGGTAAAACATTCCATACATCCATACATCATTTCTAGAAAATTTGGTCCAGTGGTTTCTGAGGAGATAGCAAAAAAGTGAAAAGTTAACGGACGGACCACGGACGCCAAGTGATGGCAAAAGCCCACATGGCCTTTAAGGCAAGGTCAGCTAAAAAGAGTAATTTCTATAGTATTAATAAATGGATATTACATTATATGGCCCTGTTTTGTGTCCCAGGTCTGTAATTATGGTATAAGGAAAGCTATAATAGCAAGAGGCAATGCCAAGGGCCATTACAGCATCCAACCTTTGTAAAATATATGATTACTTGATTCCTTGCTCTATGGCTTATGGGACCTTGATCTTTGACCTGACCTTAGTGAAATTAGCACAATAGTGTTCTGCTTTTCATGACCAATACACATACCAAATATGAAGGTCCTATCACATCTGGTTTTCAAATTTGCACTCGGCGACCTTGACCTTTGACTTGACCCAAATTGTTTTGGTGGATTTGAGATAAATATGAAGGTCCTATCACATCTGGCTGAAAAGATACAGGCAATGTTAAAGTTTTTGTTCAATTTTTCAAATTTGCACTCGGTGACCTTGACCTTTGATTTTGGAGGATTTGTATTAAGCTTTGTTAGATCTATTCACATACAGAATATCAAGCCTCTAGCAATTGAAATTACCGAGCTATAGCAAAATCTAGATTTTGACCTTTTGACCTCTGTGACCTGACTTTAGTGAAATTAGCATAATGGAGTTCTGCTTTAAATACACATACTAAATATGAAGGTCCTATCACATCTGGTTTAAAACTTATGAGCCAGGTTAAGTTGCGGACGGACAAACAGACAGGGCGAAAACAATATGCCCCCGACCTGAAGATCCCGGGGGAATAAAAGTAACACGACTAAGCCGCAAAATTTGATTGAATTCAGTTATCCGTGCCAAACCAAGTATGAATTTTATTGACCCTATGAGGACAATTCAGCACTGTGTAACAAATTTATCCTGATTTCCCAAAGAACAATCCACACCATAGTGCTTCCTAATAAATCTTGTATTAGGAAAATACCAGTACTAGAATACATGTAATTTTCCCTGATTTCGATATCACATCTTCACTGTTGTATTTTTTTATCCCGAAGCTTTAAATTGCTGAAAATTCAAATATACTCAGCATATGAGGAAGATAAAAGACTGGAGAATGGAAGTTTTTTCTCCTTCACAAAATTCGTGATCAAGTATTCAAATTTAGTTTACAATGTACACGAAAAAACGGACAATATGAAAGGGTCTTTTGTGCTAATTAACTCGAATACGGTTCAGAATTCAAACCTAGTATACAAATAGCCTTGCCTATTATTTTACTCACTAGTAACATCAGGTTGTAAATTATGGTCAGTCAACAGCAAAGCCAACTGGAACAGTTTTGTTCTCTCTTTAGTCAACTAGTATTTAACTTTGAGTCATTAGCGTTATTCAAATTACAGCAATACACAAAGTGAAATAATGAAACAAAATTTGACTGTCATTCTCAAAATTCCTTGTCCTTGGGTGGATTGGCCATGACGGATTTACGGTCTTTGTGTGGTTTTCTTTACATGGCCAACGCATGTTAATTTAATCATGTTCAATCATTGCAAATTTCAAAATAAACAGCCATCATCATCATGACCAGCTGATGACTCTCGGTGAAATCAACAAATCAGCGAAGGGAAGAGAAACACCTGGAACATTCATAATCATATCCTTCAAATATTTATAGTATAACTAATTGACCGTCGTAAATATCAATAAAAATGTCACGAGTGCCGAACAACGCAGAAGAATTTAAGGAGTTGCAGAACTTGTTCTGCAACGGGGTCTGCAACGAGTTTAATCCACTGTGTTGATCGACACGACATCTGAGGCTGAAAATCATTTGTACAAACGCCAGGCAACCTTCATATAAATTTTGATCTGATTCTGAACACTTTCCTGCTTTTTTTCCCATTTCCTTGGCAACGGCAGCCATTTTAAAAATTCGGAGGCTGAAAATCATTCGTACACAGGCCAGGCAGTCTTCATGTGAATTTTGATCAGATTCTCAGTACTTTCAACTTTCCCGCCTTTTTTCCATTTCCATGACAACTGCAGCCATTTTAAAAATTCTGAGGCTGAAAATTATTTGTACACATGCCAGGCAACCTTCCTGTAAAATTTCATCCAATTCCGAGCACTTTAATTTTCCCACCTTTTTTCCATTTCCATGGGAACCGCAGCCATTTTGAAAATTCTGACGCTGAAAATCATTTATACACATGCTAGGCAACCTTCCTGTAAAATTTCATCCAATTCTGAGCACTTTTTATTTCCCCGCCTTTTTTCAGTTTCCATGGCAACGGCAGCCATTTTGAAAATTCTGAAAGCTGCGTGCACATCTATTTATAGAGGCAATCATTCAAGTCAAGTTTCATGAAGTTTGGTCAAAAGGTAGCCGAGTTATGGGTGGACAAGAATTGAGCGGAAGAAAGAATGAGAAAACAATAATAATAAGAAACGGAGTAAACACAATATGTCTCCCAAACTTCGCGTGTCCCCAGTTAGTGGATAGGGGAATGTCCTGTCTATGCGTGGTAGTCAGGTCATTGAAGGGAATGCCTGACCGCGAACAATTGTAACCAAAGTGGAGAAACAGGACGCTCCGTACAGTATATATTGTTTAGAGTGTCAATGGACTCGCATGGAAGGCAAAATTCCCTTCCCCTACCAATTTCCCCCTATCTAGTGGCAATCAAAATTCGTTGTTTCTTTCTTCTCATACTTATCTTTTTTTATTTGTTTTACTTATTCTCGTCCTGATATAGCTGAACTTTTGCTCGCTAGACGGTAAACTCTATAACTAAGCAATCAATCAATGGATTAACTTCCTACCAAAGAAAGGTTTTATGATTTGTTTTTAAGATTCATTGGGCCAAAAAAAGGGGAAATCGTTTGTTTTGTTTGGTTCACAAGTCTACTCCTTCAAAACTGATAGTGAAGTTCCATGCTAGCATTCAGTTCGATAATGTTGTGCACCCCGTGATTGAGTCTTTTCAATAATGTAATATGAAATAGGAAGATGAAACTCCCACATTTAACAGAATCTTAAATCATCTGTAAGTCAGAATGAATTTGTGGGAAAATAGTTTTCTTTCTTTGCTTAAAGAGGAAAAAAGTGAACTTGTTCCTATTCACTGTCTGGCATACAGGTTAGAGTTAGCTGTCAGGGACACCACAAAAGATTGTTTCAAAGTTATAAGATATAACAAGCACACTTTTAATTCTCCTCCTACGTCTGCAAAATTGTTCCGTCGAGTTAAACAATTACGGAATTGTTCATCTGACAGTTTTGAAACCCAAGACATACGCATTTGTTTCAGTTTTTGGAGGTGTGTATTGTAATTTTCTGACAAGACCAAGTCTTGACGTTCTAACACCATGATGACATATGGTTGACGATGATGTTCCTCATGAAAGTAATGTCAGTGCGAATGAAAGTGTCGATTCTGATAAAAATAATATAGGATGTTGTGTATGTTTTTTTCTCATTATAATACAATTTATTATTAGTTGCAGTTGTTACTGATTTTATGAAAATAAAATTGTATACTGAATTGAAGTTGAGTTCATTCAATCAAATGTCAATGGGGGTAGTAACAGAATCACTGAAGAAATGTCAAGACTCAAAATCCATAGGACAAAAAGAAAGCTGAAAAACTGTCAACCTAAATAGTACAGACTTTGTACAGACATATCCAAAGACATGTTGGGTTTAACCGGTTTTTTTATGGCAAGCTAAACCCCCTTTCCGTTTCTGAAGTGTCATATAGATTGAAAGAAGAAAAAAGGGGAAAAAGAAAAAAAAACGGCAATTCATATTGAAAAATAATAGGGACAGAATGACAAAGACAAAATAAATATATAAAACTGAGGTGAGTTGGTGTCCGTCGTCCATAAACTTTTCATTCAAATATCTCTGAAACCAATATGCCAATTGGAAACAAATTAGGTAAGAGAAGTCCTTGGGTGGTCCCCTTTTAAAATTGTTTCCGGCAGGTCAAAACCTAATCCAAGATGGCCGCCAGTCGGGAAGACTGGACCCTTTGGGAAAACACATTCAAAGAATTATTTCTTCTAAGAAACCAAATTGTTTCACAATGATGCTATAATATTCTCCCCCAAAAGTAACCCAACAGGCAGGTCTGCGACTCATCCATGATGGCCCAAGTAAAGGCATCATATCATCTTATAATGGTTAATGAGGAGTTATATGAAATTGATTCCTCTGACTCAACTGTAAAGCCACCTTTGTCTCTATCAAGGTGATCGATCATTCTGAGGAAGCAGAATTTTCAACAATATCTTGAAATACATGTAATCTCAGTATTGAAACTCCGAAAAGTAGCGAAACTATCTCTGACTAGCACGAAGTTTCTACAATTTTGGTAATAGGAAGAAAACGAGCATTACACTGAGTGAAGGATTTATTCGACCTAATAAGCGCCCAGGGTGTTTAAAAAAGGGGGAAATGGACGCTTATTAGAATCATNCTGGAAGAACCAGTGAATAACATATCACACCAATCTATGGTATTATACTGATTGCAATGTTGATGTAGAAATAACTAAAGCATATAAACTTTAAAACATTTTGTTTTCATGTTGAAAATATAAACAATTACAGAACGACAAGTCTATTCTACACTGTCAAGTGAGTACACATCGTTTGGCAAATTGGGTCATTCCATAGCCATTACAGATAAATCAAAGTACATGTACAAATGAACAGGTCATAATAGACGATTCCATTTTTCTATCGATCAATAACAAAATATAATTGAATGGTTCAGTTACTGGCCTGGCGATTCTACTGTACAGCTCACATGGAAAACGCAAAATCCTTGTTGTCATCACGGACAAATTTTGCCAAACGTGGAATTCCACCGCGATCTTGAACGTGGATAACTGAATTGAGAAAGTGGACAAAATATTTACCTGTGTGGTCCCCTCGTGACATCGTGTTGAACGCGGAATCATCGCGGGTCAACATTAAGAAATCATTGAAAATATAACTAGAAAGGAATGAGCTTAATGTCATCAAATGATCATTTTTCCCAAAATTATTATAATCAGAAAGTTTGGCAAGTTGAAGTTAAAATAGAATTTTCTTTGAAACAAGTTTTCCCATGGGATCGTCATAGTTATTTTTGAATTACGATAATTGCAAGCCTCAAATACTTTGGTTGTTTCGTTGCAGTGAAAAAGGCCATGTATTTTGTGTAAAATTAATGTTCTTTCAAATATTTTCAAGCTGAAATTTGCACGGATGGAAAATAAAATAAAATATTCAATGTCAACAGCAAGATTCCCTCGGCGTCTTATAGTTGCGTAATTGTCACTTACAAATACAAAAAGCTTTATTTAACGTCGGTACAATACATAACATTACAACATAAGCTCTCACGATCTTTTGAAACCGACACATAACAATCACACTTGTCAGGTCTCGGCTTTATAACTTTAAGCAAAATATTCTGTCAAAAATCGTTTTCTATCAAATCTTTATCATAAATAGCTTAAAATTTGAAATAAAACCTGGAAATAGCACATAAATCAGGAGTGCTTTCGGAAGCCTTTAGATTATATAAATAAAAGATACGCATAGGTAATTTTCTAACTAAAAACCGACCAATGAAAAAACCAATATCTCAGGTAATATGAATACACATTAGGTAGAGACGCTCAGTCAACAATTGAAGCATGCTTTTGATAACAAATACACATCTAGGAATGTTTTATTTATTTATTTATTTACATGCATTTGGATTACATTCATGAACTACGATACGATTGGGACAAATAATGAAATAATTTTAGTCCCAGGATACGATTGTAGAAAGTAGTAAATATTCCTCGCTTTGCATGTTTGCGACAAAATCAAACATATCTAGAGTAAAAATTAATTTCTCTGTGTGGCCGCGATAGTTCCACGAGGATTCCGTTTTCAAAAATTTGTCCATGTTGGGTCACGTAAATTAAGGTGGACATCCGCGAAATCAGCTAATCAGTCCACGTCGCGAAAATCCACCCAAAAACAAGGACTTTGAGTTCATCCGTGTGAGCTGTACAGTACCATGTTGCAATCGTCAATTGCATCACTATTGGTGTAATTGTCATCTGATAGTTCACTCCACTCATTAACAGCGTCAATTTCAAGTTCTAAGTTTTTGCGTAATTGCTCCTCTCTTGCAAGTTCACCTGCAGTAGCTTCGTCGTAGCCCTCAAATGGATCCTCATCAGCGTCACTAACGAATAAAAGATAGTCTTCTGATCCATCTAGAGCATTACATATCCCAGTCTTTAGAAAAGACTTTCTCATAACTTCAGGTGTAACAGTTGACCATGCTTCCTTGATCCATTTAAGAACTTGAACCTTTTCTGGAGGCTTCCTATTTCCACTTTTTGTCATATCAACTGTTCCATTAAACAACCAATCGGCATACAGTTCGCAATAAACGTCTTTAAATGGTTTATTCCAGCTGGCATCGCACCGCTGTAATTTACTAGTGCGCCCTCCTCGGATAACGACAGGCCTCAAAGTAGACTTTGGATTAAGGTCGCCAGTTGGTGGTCGTTGTCAATATAATGATCACCTACAGAAATTTTTGGTCGCCGGTGTTCTTTTCCATGTTCGAAGCTGTATAAGACTGGATAGAAATTTATGTCCAATTAGCAATATTGCAGCTAAATCACTACGAGAACAATTTAACCATTGTTTAAAAAATAGTCAGTAAAAGAATTAAGAATTAAATGTGGAAGAAACGACTGGGGTAACAAATGTTGATAATGGGAGAAATGGGTAGGGATAGGAAATTTAGACATCTCTGTTCTCCTTAGGAGAGTATAGATAGGTGAATTGCTAACGATTTACCTCCAGTGAGCAGTGAGCAATATTTTAGCTTTACCAGGAAGAGAACATGTAAATTAAATAAAAAATATGTAAGTGTAAGGTGGAAGGGGAAACGAGTTTCGATCACAGTGGCAAAGAGGAGAAATGGGTAGGGGTAGGAAATTAAGTCTCTTTTATCACGCACCTAAAGCTTTATGTGTTGAGAAATCATCCGGACTACACTTCCCTTGTTGAAACGGTTTACCTTATTATTTGACATTGACTATATCCGCCTAAAGTATATGAAAGAGTATAACCGATCAATACCGAAAACATACAAGCGAGCAATATTTCAGCTATATCAGGACGAGAACAAGTTAATCAATTAAAAAAAAATTAAATAAGAGAAGAAAGAAGCAAAGATGGAAGGGACAACCGGGACAACGAGTTTAGATTGCCACAATATAACGTTATTGAAATTTATTGATTTAAGACATGACATACGCGACATATATCATTTAAACACAACAGTATTTGTTCAACCTACTTACCAGTTGATTCTTATTTGAATCATTCCGGAGGCTCTCTTCCACTCCTCCCATCTGCTAAAACTTGTGGCAGTTCTGCCTCGTTTATATCAGCTTTCTGACATCCACCAACTGTCTTGGTAAGGACATTTAATTATCTTTAGTTTTTGGCAAGTTGCGTTATTGTTTCTAATCCTCTTAGGACTTTAATCTGTTAATCTGAAAAAAAATCCATTTAGATGTTACATCTTAAAACTGCTTAAATTGTATTCATTCGGTTGGTCCCAACACATGTAATAGTACATAAATAACTTATGGAGAAGAGGGTGATATAGAGTGCTTGGACCATTACCCTGTCTGTTAACGTTTTATTAACCCAAATGATAGAAGTTTTATATAAACCTATGTTTATCTTAACCCCATAGCCATGGAAATAATATTCAGCACTTTTGTAACAAATTGTTTTACAAACAAATGTTCAAACGAAATCTATTTTATTGTGTATTTAATCAGTAATTAGGCTAAGTATTTTTTTTTCAATGACTTTGTCTCTTCTTAGCTATAAGCAGTCGCCCTTGTCGAGAAACTGGGTTCCATGCACCCATTTTTAACACTATTAGGACACATAGGACCAATCTGTTATATTAATCTGCTGTTGCCATTGATACCAAATCTTGTTGAGGCCTTCTAGGTATATCTTTTTTATTGTTGATATAAAAGTATGGGCGGTGGCGGTGGTAGAATAAACCTTCGTCTTGACGACTTTCCTCTTGCACTTTTTACAGGTGTAAGATCTGGAGATGAATCAACTTCACTCTCATCTGGATCTTGATATTTTTGGTTTGATCATTAAAAAAAATGTTAATGAAGAAATGAAGCATTCACACACATCAGCTAATTCCCAAACCCCAGGACTTTTTAAGGTACATACATTAACAACCATTAAGAATGTGCATGATGTATTAGAATTATAAGTTTTTTTTAGGTCACGTTAATTTGAAAGCAGGCAAAAGTTCTGCCCTTTAAACAGATCTACTACTACGGCGAAAAGTGGATTACAATCAAATTTCTCGTTTAGTGACGGTTATAATAAATAAGTGTTCAAAGTTGCATTTAGACCAGCATTCTTGAATCTCTAAACAATTCATAAGCCTAGGTGTGATAACGAAAGGCTATAAAGGGTAGGACATAAAACTACCTGATAATACTAAAGGTCTAGATTCAACTACTGCATCAGTAAAAGGCACAATTTTACTATAATTCCATATTTTCGATATCAAAAATTATTTTCTGATATGAAAGCTTTTAATTTCTATGGTATCAAAAAATGAATTTTTTTTTATAACTGTTGAGATCAGAAATGTGATTTTTGATTGATTGATTGATTGATTGATTGATGTTTTACGCCAACTGCAGCAATATTTCAGCTATATTGTGGCGAGAACTGTTGAGTATATTGAACAAATTTCATAAATACATTAAATATCTATATAAAACCATATAGCTTTATACAAGTAAAACAAATGTGTAAAATGTTAAAAAACATAATAAAAGAAATATTGGTTGAACAGTAACAATATTAGAAATTGAAGACTTGTTTAAAATTGACCATTTAAATCTTACTGAAACAATTGATTGCTTTAAAAAATTGAACAATTTTGTCGCGCGACAAAATAGTCAATTAAAACATGATGAATTGTATAAGGACAATTGCATGGAATACATTCAGGTCGATCATCACTGTTGACAATAAAACTATGTGTTGTTCCAGTGTGTCCAATACGACATCGGGTCAACATTACCTGTTCCCTACGGTTTTACCACATGAACCGACCTGTTTACCCACGTCTGACTGTATTTCATGCAGTTAAATATTTATTTGCAGATCCCATTTTGCCTGCCACAACTTTAAAATGTATTTAACGATTAGAGGCTTCATGTCAGTGTACGGCACTGGACAATCCGCCATCTCATCGTCTAGTGCATCCTTGGCCTCCTGGTCAGCAACTGTGTTTCCATGGATCCCACATGTTACTTCTTAGCCTAATGCTACAAGTGACTTGTAGAATTCGGCTATTTTCAGAATAATTGGGTGTTTTGTTTTTCGACTTTCAATTGCCAGTAGGCATGAGAGTGAATCGGAACAGATCATGAACTTATTAGATTGTGATAGAGCTACAAATTTAAGTGCCGAGTATATAGCGTTTGCTTCATGAGTAAATATAGAAGTAGAGGATGGTAATCGGAGAATTGCTGTACGTTCTCCAAAAACGGCTGCAGAAGCCACTCTGTCTCCATCCTTAGAGCCATCTGAGTAAATTTGCAAGTATTCAGGATGTTCAGATTTATTTCTTGCAAATTCCTGCTGGATAACCAGAGGATTAGTATCAACCTTTTTGTGTTTGCGTAGTTCAAAATTAAATGTTGGTTTTGGGTTCAGCCATGGAGGTTTTTTGGGAGTTTCTATAGGAGCTATTTCATCTAAATTTATATTAGCAGATTCAATGTGTGGTTTGATACGAAGACCAATTGGTTGTATAACGTTTGGGCGTTTTTCATAGTCAGCTTTGTGAAGAGGTTTGAAAACACAGTTGTGAGAAGGATTGGAAGGATACGTTTTTTTCCATAGGGTGCAATGATAAATTTTGGTCCCAGCTGGCGGCCATCTTGGATGACGTACAGACCTGAGCGACACAATTTTCAAAGGGGACCACCCAGGACTATTGTGGCCAGGGTTGGTTTCAATTGGCCCAGTGGATTCAGAGGAGAAGATCTTTGAATGAATAGTATACGGACGGACGGACATCGGGCGCAAAGTGATGGCAAAAGTTCACCCTGGCATAGCCAGGTGAGCTAAAAAAAAAAATAAATAAAATAAATAAATAATAAAAAAAAATAATAAATAAAATAAAAATATATATTACACCCGTGAATGACCGTGATCCATAATTGAAGCTGATGTAAACACTTGAAGATAAAATTTTTGACAAAATTAAATGTTTTTGAGTAATTTCAGAACTCTGGGCAATCAAAAATGGTCATGAGAGCAGATGGACTAAAATAATTCTACTTTCAAAATTGCAAAGTCATTTTTCAACTTAGCCCCCTGAATCCCCTACCAGGGCTCTGCCCTGGACCCGCTTGTGCCCCTCCATCTGAATTTTCCACCTTCCAATTATGAATATGAATGTTTTTAATCCAATTCCAATTCCAAATCTTAATAAAAACACTTGTATGCCACAATTTGTTGCGCAAGTAAAATCACTATAAAAGCTTGTGCAGATTGTAATTTTCATTTTCAGATGAATGAAATGCAAGAAACGCTTAATAGCACCCACATTTCGATAAGAATAAAGTCGGTGCTACAACTGACAAACAATCAGACTCAGGATTAAACCAGGCTCAGAGAACATGAAAGTAAAATTGTGGAGAAACAAAAAAGAACTTTTGAGGCCTTATAAAGTGGAAGACATGATTTTCATAAGAAATGTCACCATAGAGAGCTTCTTTGATCATATTTATCTGATATATTTCTTGGCTCAACAGGGCTCACATGTAAATACATGGCTTCAGTCCCACAGTTATGCTTTTCATATTGGGTTTCATGGTGTGCTGTGAAACCATAACAGATTTTCATAGCCGCACAAGAAATTTAACTTTCATGGTTTGAATATCTGGATATTAATTAATGTTTTGTTCACCAGAAGAACTCTATTAAACTTAATTTGTGTGTAACTTTTTCTTTTCCCGTAACTGTTGTTTCCTGTTTTGATTTTGTTCCTATATACCAGTGATAATTATTTACCTGTAAATTTGTGAAGAGTCGGTACAAATTACAATTTCCTGATAGATAATATGAAGATAGTACAAATTTAATTTACTGCTGGGGCTTCCTGTAAACAACAGTTTTCACACAAGATAAAACGTTAAAAGTGCCCCAAAAGGCAAAAATAAAGTTTCAATGTCCAGATCAAGTGCAGGTTGACTTCGAAACTTGAGATATAAAATGACGAAAGTATGGAAGTTATAGTGAACAAACTATACAAGTTATAGTAAACAAACCATACAATGATATTGTGGTTTTTTTTTGGTGGTGAGTTTAATATAATTGTTTGTATGTTAAGACATAAAAAACAACGAATGATGTACATATAATTTAAAACTTTAGAAAAACATTTTTTTAATTCAACTAGAGATTCAACCAGAGAAATATACAACACATATCTCTTCTAAACGTGTGTTTGGATGCATCCATCCCGATCGAAAAAAAAATGCACATACATATACTTAAAAATTTTGCTGAACTTTCATTTATTCTCTAGTTTTGCAAGGAAAAAATATAAAGAAGATTTGAAATAATTCTAGGAATAGCACGTGTCAGAAAATGTTTATTTAGAAATCGAAAACAAACATGTTGCATCGATTAGGTTTCATATAAAATGCAAGAAAATCAAAATTTAATTTGGTTACTCTTCCCTTATGGACTATTATTTGTTTTGTTTACTCATTAGAATTCGAAGCCAACACTATGAAGGCACGTGATTAAAAAACTTCAATATGATGTGTAATCGCACTGTGTAATCAAAAGTGATTCACATACTAAACAAGGGCGCGTGTAGGAGATTAGTGTATTTGTAATCTTTCTTATTAGACGTTTCCCGCATTGATCGCATTAATTATTAGATAAATTGGGATTATACAAAATGTTAACTTGTAATCTATTCATTGGTATTTTTTTCATTAAAGTTGCAAGTAATAATAAACCGCATCCCCGCTGATCACTTTCACGTTGTTTGAAATGCCAGTACTCCTACATATGATACCTCATATGTTTAATGCACTTAATTTACATTTCGAAATGTTCATGTTTTTATTGACAGATAGCAAAACATTATTAGTAGATGTACTTGTTTCTTATAAATTGTAAGTCCATCTAAATGTAGGAGCTTTGATAAAGAGGAGGTTTCATTTTTTGATAATTACTATGTGCCAATTTTGGAAGCTATAAAGCTGAAAGGATTTGAAATAAAAAAAATGGCGGTAAATAGCAAAATACCGAAGTTACTGTTAATTTATTTTCTGCATATGCGCATTTCGACAACTTATGTCTCATCAGTGCAGATTAAACCAAAACATCTGGAAGTCCATTAAAACGTGTAAAAGGTGAAAGAGAACAAATAACCAAAAGGGTCTAAATAGAAAAGCCAAAATTCAGCTAAGGACAGAGCTACGCATGAGGGAGATACTCCTTAGTTTTAAACAAACTTTATGAAATTTAGATATTGCAAGTTCCAATAAATTCGGTGTTCGGGTCAACGAGGAATGTCCATGAAACTTAAAGAAATATATAAGAAGAAAATAGGAGGACAGTTTATCCGAAAAAGTCGACCACTCGACTTTTAAAACCCGAATACAATAGAATCCAAGAAGTGTCCTATTATAAACCGGCACACGTAGAACGAGCCTCAATTTGAGCAGTGTATATAAACTAAAGCTTACAAGCCTGAAGACAAAAGAAGGGTTGGGTGAAAACCAAACAAAAAGGGAGGGAAAATTAGTCCTCCAGGTTTTAATGTAATGTCTTAAGAATTCTAATCACACTGCATTTTGGAAAACTTGTGTGATGTATGAATTCTTTATCAATATATTTCCTCATTTCAGATTCATTTTGTAGCCTTAAAAGCAATGTATCGAAGACGAGAGCCAACAAATGTAATATTTTCTCCCAATCCTTTCGAATGATAATTCAAGCATAAATAAGGATTAATTTAAGTTCCATGTTTCTTTCAACAATATTTTCCAGCAAAACTTATATCAGTCATGCTTCCAACATTACACTTGTATCAAAAACTGAAGTCTATGATATTAAATCCAAAAAGTCTATCTGACTAAAAAAGAATTAATAGTGCAGGCTACACAAGTGTTCCATGGAACACCCATCAATGTTTTAGTTTGAAGACGTTCGCCGGTCCTACTACTTCATCTGTTTCCCAAATAAAAGGACAAGTCAAACAGCGAGATTGCTTACATTTTCTAGTGCCTTGGTATTCACAGGGAATTTGAGTAGTAGCACTCTTGAAAGAGCTAGTGAGAAGGTACTATTTACACTCTTCCCTTTATGAAGGCCGCAATAGAATGCGAAACATGGAAAACTACTGACATGAATTCGTCCTTGAGAACTATGGATTTAAAGTTACGAATCAAAATGTTTTTGATGGTTTCGTTAAGAGGGTGGTATGTCCAGACCAAAGGCACACGTTAGTCTTTTATTTCTCACCCTCTTCTCCATAGCCTCAGATCTGGTTACTCGGGAAACTGAAATCATAGCTCGATCCAAAATCTTGCTGAGATTGCCTCTCATCTTTCCACCCGTCTTGGATATTTTTAGCTGTCTTTTAGTTTGTTTTGGTTTAATTTTACTTTCAATTGTGGCATACCATACCATTTTTGCTTTCTTTGTTTAATATAATGTACATATCTGTAGCTAAATAACAATATACAGAAATAACTGTTAATTTATTTTCTGTATATGTTATGTCTCATCAAGGCAGATCAACCAAAAACATTTGGAAGTCCATTGACCGAAAA
>MJUU01044330.1:7559-51717 GCA_002080025.1 Modiolus philippinarum | reverse complement strand
GTTGTTTTCCAATTGTATAAAATTCAGAATATTTAAAGTGATAATTATTTACCCCCGCTAATTTCAATACCATATTAATGTACGTTGAAATACCAATGTCCTTAAAAAGGTTCTTATTCCCTCAACTTTTATTCCTGGACATTGTACTTGTCTTTCAACAACTCCGCGTAAGCATCTACCATAGTGTCGTATTCCTTCTATACATCCTCTGATAAGTGGTATTTAATACCATCTTGATTCATATATAGCTTGTAAAACATATCAACACAGACACGCACCCAACTGTCTACCAGTTCAAGATAGTTATCCCTAACTATATTTGTTGAAACAGTAAAGGTCTAAATCAGACATCAGTGATCTGTCCAAAAAGCCATCATCTCAAGCGAAATTGGCCATCTCGCACATCAGGGGATCTGGTTTGATATACAGACACTTAGACATCGATGTCATCTTAAACCCTCTACTTCTGACGAAAGGTCCACAAATTCTCCTTTCCCATTCCACATCTTGCATAAATAAGCCCGTTCAGACCACACTTTTTTGTTGTTTGGCATTAACTGATGCTAGAAAACGGTGACCTTCATCAGACGTTATTGGCCATACTCCATATGTAGCAAATCGGTGTTTCTGTAGTCCATCACTAGTATACATCTCTGTTGCGAAATTTTTTCCAGTCTTTTCATATATGTTTCTGATCACTCGCTATAATACATTTTCAAACGTTACAGACTTCCCTCCATCGGGATCGCATATAGATAACAAATGCAGGTTGGAACTTGTAGCAAAGCCATTTGATTGTCCTTTGATCTTTGAGTTTGGGCCACACAAACATGCTGTCAAAGCTAATGAGACTGATACGTTTAAATCAAGTGAGCAATAATTCGGCCACTTCAAAACATCAGATTCAAAGATGTCTTCCCATATAATTTTACTGGTAAACGTCGTAAACGCCCGATAAGTTTCAAATACATCTTTTTCTGCAATTCTTGAAATGCTATAGTATCTCCTTTAAGTTTGTCGGCACACACATCAAATTGATGACGTCACCATGGATTTTCTTAGATGTTAACATTAATAAAATCGTGTCATACATGCAGCAGACATGCCTATGTTCATATTGAAATAAAATTTCTCTGCCTAAACAAAGATCTTATAACTTAGTTGAAATGCGTTATGCTTACATATTTATTTATGCAAAGAAGTAATGGCACTTAACAAGTAAAGATCAAACACTTATCTTTACGTCTTGTTCATTTTTGCTTTATATTTGTTATTTTCTTTGTCGTGCTGTCCCAATTCGAATTTTAAATGGATTGCCGTTGTTTTTCTAATTTTGAATTCCCCTTTCATTTTTGCTTCGGAATTCTTTTGCCGATTTTTTTTTTTAAACAAATAGTACCATTTATCATCCAAAAGAGATTCAATTACATCCACACTACTCAAAATGTGAGCAACAAAGTGAACAAAATGATGAAAAGGATAATAGTCTGATTACATTTATGTAAATTCTTTGATATTATTCCCAAATACCAAGCTTTCGAAGCAACATCAACGACTTATTTTTATAAGGCCCCGGTAAGTGACATTGTCAACTAGCTTTCTCTTCAAACTGCATAAGCTAAATTCCTATTTGGATTCTTTAATTTTAAATTTTGAAATAATTACATTAAAAGATAGGTTTTAGAAAAACTTCTTGCGGGAAAATCTATACCCTTCAGAAGAATATATTCGAAAAAGGGGAAAGTTTTTGAGAAAAATCAAAGCTCTATAAGAGCTGAAGGTGTTCGTTTTCGTTGAAGTTAAATAATTCACCTCATTTCTACGTCCAATTTCCACTTCCAATTTCAAACTTAGCCATACCATTGTGCTGTCCAAATATGATATCATATTGAGCAAGATTTGTTAGGAGTATGATAACTTCCTAAAGTTGTTTTAGGGATATGAATTATTAACCCTTTTTATTCTTCGGAAATGTTGAATATTGATACAACTAAATATTTCAATTTTCATGCAGAAGATATCCAAATGTTTCAGTCAGAAACGGCCACCCTAAGTTCATTTTTAAAATGCATGCAATTCCACCTCGTGAACATGAAAGATTATGATTTTGCAAGACGAATTTTGAACATGGATTGACATAGTTAAAATAATTATATAGTTCAGACAAGTAAAATAAGCCGATTAGAGAAAATGAATATACCTATATGCATAGTGTTTCCCGGTCATATTTATTTATACCCTATGCAAATTCAGTAACGTACACGCGCATCGTGTGCAAATTTGGAATTTCCACGGACGCAATCAATTAATCGAGAATCCTTCACACAGTCCAACTTATCTCATTTCTGATTACGGCAGAATCACAGCAAAGACATATGGTTACATGTAGATACTGGTATATGTGCCGTTTGTCGCAAATAAAACAAAAACAACATTCTGTGCCCTCTAGCGGCTGAACGAGATTGACCGTGAAATATTATATTCGGGTTCGTACAGAAATGGCTGTGTGAAGATCAGGCTGTTAACGTACGAAAATATCATGAAAATTTCAAAAATGTGCCACAAGTTTCATAACGAAACCATTTTGACATCTTTAAAGATTATCCTGATATTTTATATTGTGAAATTGTGAGAAAATATAAAGAGTTGAAACTTGGTCAAATAAAAAAGAGATACAATTCGGAAAAAAACACGAAAAATAAACCAACTTAAAATTAATGCCCTTCAGAAAACCAAGGAAAAGGCTATCAGAAAATTACACTATTTAGCTGACAAATTAGATAAAGAGCAAGTATACGACCCGATAGATACATTATTAATTGTTAAAAGAAAAACTGCAGAACCAGTTAAGAGAGTAAATTTACCAAGGACTACCACTGACGAAAGAAAACCAATTACGAGTTTCGTCTTTAATAAGTACCCATTATTACCAACCTTACAGATGGATATAGAGTTAAGTGAACACGAGGACAATTTTGGATTTGGGGAAGTTAGTTGGAAACTGCTTGCCCAACAACAGAAAACATACCTAGAGAATTCAAAGGTCAAAGTAACCACACCAGATGTTAATGTTCCGCGACCGACCCTCAAAAATGATCCCAACTGATATAATATTATTGCTTCTAAAATTCTGTTATTATTTTAAATAGTTCTATCCGGGTCCGTAATGCCAGGGTCATTTACGATACTGACAGTTTGAAAAGAACTGTATTAATCACATGCTTGAAATTCTCGGTATACTGTTCTTATGAAAAACACGTGCAATTATTGTTCACATGTTTCCAGCCGAAGAAGAGTTTACTTTGTTTTTATCTACCTATAATTAAAGCGATAATGCGAATAATAACCTGGATCAGGGACATTGAATTCGTATGCAGAAATAAATATACAGTCTGTGGAAGTAATTTTTTGCTTCCTTTAATTTTTTACAATTTCATATAAAAGAAGGTTATATTATCTTATTTCATGTAAAATCACATTTAAAAAAAAAAATACTGTGAAGTCATTTCCCATCGGAATTTATTGGAAGTCGTTTCAAAATACACATAATTAAAAATATGTATTCATAATGTTTGCTTGTATAATTTTGTAACAATTTAAAATCCAAGTGAAAGTCGTCACCGCTATGCATAATTTTCAACTAGAATTAAATCGAGAGAACACAGAAATCTCATGGACCAGAGAACATAAGACTACATATAGTTAAAAAGATTACTTATAGTTAAATAAGAATAATGTTGAGGTAATGACAATTAAATTTTAGAACATCATCTAACCGTATAGGTATAAATGGTTTCAAAGCGGAATAATACCAAGTTTTTAAAAGTTTTTAGGGAGATAAAAGTGAAAGTTTAGTAAAGCCAATACAAGTTGATTCCATGTTCTTAGGACTCGCTCGACCCAAAATTTGAAGTTGTAGTAAAAAAATGTTCATGTAGTTCTAAATTGAATACATTCAATTAAAATGCTTTAAAGAAAATATAAAATTTGATTAAAAACCGTAATTAAAATCAAAAATTGAATTTCTGAAGAGCACTGTAAAAAGGAAACATTGTTTGCATTTTCGTATTAATTGTTGAAATTCTTATTTTGTTCAAGATTTCTTTTTAAATACTCATGATTGGAATAATTATTTTCATCGATTTTTCGAATTGTATCATATTGTTGAATTTTATAACTTCTGTCAACAAAGCTGCTATTCCAGAAATTTCTCAATATACTTTAGATGTCTATATAAAATTTTAAGTTTTAAAAGATTTTGGCTAGAATCTCAAGTCGCCATAATAATCCCCTATTACTTGATGCATACAACCTCAAGAATAATACACTTCAATGGTACATATTTTTGGTTTAGTTTTGAAGAGAACATTTTGTATCCGGGTTTTTTGTATACAAATTAATTTAGCCATGAAGAAATAGAGGTTATTGAATTTAATAAGGAGAAATGGAACCTTACAAAACTATGAAAATATGTTTTTGAGAAATTGAAATCTTTAATTATCAACATTACAATAAACTCTTCCTGTATAGTAAATAAAAACAAATTATAGAACATTTTAACGAAAATTCAAATTTTGAAAATAGAAAATAAATGTGAAATTGAAAATTAGTGGTCACAATTTAGAAATCGAAAAGGAAGATATTCTAAAATTAACAGACCAAAGAATTTGTAGACATTGTAATTTAAATTCAGTTGAAGATGAGAAACACTTTCTTTTATTGCAAAAAAAATAAGTTAAGAAATTTTTTTTAATCCAAATGAACAATTCATTTCCAAAAGTTTTAAAAAACAGTAATAAACAAAATCTTGAAAAAAATATATTGTTTATATGTATATTGGATGTTAAATTGTATGCTATCAACCCCTAAGGGTACAAGTGCATTAATAAAGGTAATCTAATCTATAATAATTTTTTTATGGTTGTATGATAGACATAATTATATGTAATTATATATGTCTCTGGTTGTATTAATTTTAATGTCTCTACTTACTTTAGTGATGCCGACTGTTGACAATGTCAGCCTCTGCCATTGGTTTCTAATGGTAGAGGCTTGTAGCAGGGTGTACTTGTCTGGATCAATGAATTTTTGTTTTGCCTCCAAAGCTCTTTCATCCAGGTGGAACTGGGAGTCCATGATCTTAAATATAAACGGTTTTAGTAAATATAAACAATCTGATAAAACTTGAATTTGGTTGCTATACAAATTTTATTTATCACGCTATTACTATATATATATATATAGTATTTGTTAAGAAATAATTATAACACTTAAAAAGTTGAAATTGATGTTAATTTAGCAGCAAATTTTCGCTCTCTACGACAGAGCTTCGTCAGGCTGAATATTTCAGGCGCACGTGTGAATGGTGCTGGGTGTGTGCGTAAAAAATTATGAAGTATCTTTGTATCTTTGTTACATATATATATGCGACATTAAAATTACAGGTAAAATTAAATTTATATGCAAAAATAAAAAAGAATTGGATAAATTAATGTTGTCAGTTGCAGAGTCTTTCTTTATGAAACTTGATGTTTATATATTATATTAGTTTGTTTATTTAACTTTCATATTGTCATACTTGTAGTGTTAATTTCCTTTTTAATATAAAAGAAATGTTAATTAATGCACAATAGAATACTCCTGCTAATAGAATATGTTTTCCTGACAAATTGAGTATCCCATAATAATTAGGAGTCTACTGTATAGGATTTGTCTAGGAATATTAAGCCTTACAAGTTCTTGTTTTTGTCATCCAAATTCTGTTTTGTTCTGGTAAATTATGTAAATACTTTTCCAATTCAAAATTCTTTTTGAATCTATGGCAACATACTCGACCAATAAATTGATCTTACCAGCGTATTATAACAAATTAAATGAATCATTATTTTTTTTTGTCTGTAAAAAATTGTAATAGAATGAACGATTTCTCACTATCCCATGTTATGAAGGAAGAGAATGGCGTGTTAACAAGTGAAAAACAAGCGAGAGAAAATTGAAAATCGTGCCAACAGATAATAAAAATTTAACAGTGCTGCGAATATTAACAGCAAATAAAATGCTGTATTAACAAATTCATTTTTTTTAATAAGTGATATCGCAAATATTTCACAAATAGAAAAAAAATTGTCAAAATGGTCGAAAACAGCCAAAAAATGCCCAAAACACGTTAAAAGAAAAGTCTTGCATACCCCCACGTATTACTTGAGTAACGTAAAACGTCGGATATTCAGCTAATTATAAGTATATTATAAATGTATTTGTTTTATTGTATTGATTTATGGTCTGACCTTAGTTTTGAAATTCAACTGGTAGCCATATATAGCTTGGTCTTGTACATGTAATAACCGGTATTGTCTCCCCGGTTCCAGCGGTGTTATCTTGTCTTTTTTAAAAGATGACAATTGTCGAACTTCAGAATTTACAATGGCTTTAGCTACATATTTAAGGCACTTGCACGACGCTGAGAAATTACTGGCGATTGGCCTAGTCTCCCATCTTTCCAATATTTCCACATTTATGGCCTACAAAATGAGAATTCGTGTTCAATTAAGCCTTCTCTTGAACTTTATTTCGTCATTTTTGTCTTTTTATACTCCGCCACACGAAGTGGCGTGGTATTAGGTGATACCCTCTAGCGTGTGTCCGTCCGTCCGTCTGTCTGTCCGTCCGCCCCCCGAAGGTTTCCGACTGATAATTTGAGAACGAATTAACATATCAACTTCAAACTTGGTATATAAATTGTTTGCCACAAAACCCAGACCAAGTTTGATTTTGGGTTCAGAGGTCAAAATGGTTCTGGAATTATGCCCCTTGAAAAATTGAAATTTGGGGTTTCCGACCAATAACTTAAGGAATTAGCATATGAACTTCAAAATTGGTATTTAAGTTGTTTACCACAAAAGTCAAACCAAGTTGTATTTTGGCTTCAATGGTCGAAGTGGTTCTGGAATTATGCCCCTGAAACTTTGAAATTTTGTGAAATCTGGGGTTACCGACAAATAACTTAAGGAATCAACATTTCAACTACAAACTTGGTATATAAGTTGTTTACCACAAAACTCATGCAGGCCAAGTTCGAGTTTGGGTTCAGCGGTCAAAGTGGTTCTGGAGTTATATCCCTTGAAACTTTGTAAACATCATATAATGCTTCATTACTATTTTTTATACGTGTATAAAACTTGAGCCAATATACTTCTATGGAAAGGTCAGATTCCCTGCTTGGTTGCGATTTGAAAATTTGCTTTCGTTCTTTTGTAGTTTATTTTTTGTATACATTATTTTATATGCAAATGGGTCTAAGGATCATACCAACAGAGTTACGATCTTGTGAGTTACGGCAGCAGAGCTATGCATCCAGAGAGGAGCTAAGTAGCTAACATTTGGTATGAGAACCAACAGTACATTAAAACAGTAAATTTAACTACGCTATACACGTGTTTCATGGAATAACCTTTCATCAGCAGCGTTAAAACCAAATACATAGGAAGACTGTTTTAAAAAAAAACGCTCCAATCTTCAAAAGTCAAGTTTGAAATGACAGCGATTTTTGTTTTGAAAAAGGGCCGCATAGGCTATAAATATTAACATTTCTATTGTTCGTACCATTACACTATGTTCTTTTTCGGTTTCTACTAAATGAAATTGTAAAATATAGTATTTGTAAGAAAATGATTTTAGTAGAAATAAATTTATGAAGTATCAATCTAATATTGATGTTCTTACAAATAAAAACAATTTCAAAACCATTTGAGATGCGAAATTTTCGACATCCACTCAAGCTCTTAGACGTGACAGCTATTCACTAATCAAAATAACGGAATAATATTATGCCTTTTTTAATGCCTATGCATGGGCGCATTTCATTTGCACAAATTCCAAAAACACCATGCATTTCTTTTGCGCAAATTTTCACATATCAATTGCGCAAGTTTCATTTCCGCAAACAATTGAACTTTACTTTACCTTTTATTAAATTCTTGGGAAAACATTTTATGGAAATAAAATTCCATCATTGTAAATGCCTTATGTTTATCAGAAAGCTATCGTCAGAGGGAGAAGAAAACCCTTGCCATATTTTTAGAACAGGGCATATATGTTTAAAAATTGAAAAAAACGTCTAACTTTACATATAAAATTGTAAATTCTATTATGCTGGATACATGTTTCAATGAGTAAACTCATCAGCAGCAATAATGTCAATGGATTAAGGAAAGCCATGATAAAAAAAAACAACTTGTTACGTAACATGTTAAAATCTTCAAAGAGAGGAAATAATACAATCAACTCATTACCTTTTATATATGACCATTACGGGAATATATGCCTCATCAGTACAAATTCCTTAACCAAATAGTTTTAGTGGTTTTTAACTTTTAACGGAAATTTAAAACTAAAATTTAAATTTAAATTTGTAGAAGTTATGCCCCTTAATATCTTAGAAAATTGACAAAATGTTCATGTTAGCGCTCTAGCAAATTTATTTCTCATCCGATTTGGATAATATGTAGGCAGGTTAATGTGTGATGGAAGGAGATGAACAAAAGTATATTATATAAAATAATAATAATAAGTAAATTTAACTTAATATATTGGTATAAATAGAAAGAAAAGCAGTAATAAAGGGTTTTAATAATGGCTACAATAATCTGGAATTAATTTTCCATGCTTGTATATTTAATAATCAATTGGTATACCATGGAAGAATTCCATTGGTATACTTAGTAGAGGAATACCCTGGTATGATATGAATTAAATGATCAGTATGTTTATCATCTTATAATGATAAGATGTGTTTGCTTTGCTTTTTTTTTGTTATCTGTATTTTTTCTTATTCTGTATGTATGAATATTATATAGGAATAATACATGGCAAAATTCGTATCACATGCCATATCATCCCGAGTTACCAATATCAGCACGAGGGCCTCTGGCCCGAGGGCTGATATTGGTGGAGGGATGATACGTCATATGATACGGATTTTGCCATGTATTATACAGTTTATCATATATTTAAACAGAGGACTACTAATGTCAAAAATTGAAATCGGTAAGATTGATTGATTGATTAGTTACAGTTTAACGTCCAATGAGCAATATTTCAGCTATATCAGGACGAGAACAAGTTAATCAATTCAAAACAAATTGTAAGTAAAAGAAGAAAGAAATAAAGGTGGAAGGGACAACCGGGGCAACGACTTTTGATTGCCACTGGAAAAGGGGAGAAATGGGTAGGGGCAGGAAATTTAGCCTTCTATACGACACCCAGTGCGTCTGCTCTCTTTAGAGAAATATAGAAGGGGTCTTTATACTGCATGGAGCGTGGCGTTTCTCCACACAGTTTGGCTACAATGGTTCGCGGTCAGGCTTTCCGTATTATGACCTGACTACCCCGCAAAGACAAGGCATTCCCCTATCCACCACCTGGGGACGCGCCCGGCAGCTCTGTAGCCAAAGCCCCTGAAAACATATTCAGGTGCCGGGAAAATCGGTAAGAGAAAATGCACGTATTTTGTGAAGAGAAAATTTCAAAATGGGCGGAAAGGACTAGAAGTTTTGGACTAAATCTAACATGTAAACTGATCCTCACAAACAATTTCATCCCAAACAAATCTTTGTTATCCTCCCCTTAAAAATTTTTTTTTGCCCCCCCCCAAAAACATTAACCCCCGAAAATTTTTTTTAATAAAAAAAGTGAAATTGAAAAAAAAAAATCGAAAAAGGGTATGTGATAAAGGGTAAGCCATGCGATAAAGGGTATGACGTCATAGTGTGAATACGGAATGAACGTCATGCACTGTATCACATATTCAAAACGTCTGTATTTATTACTAAACATATGATAAATGTATTTATTGTATAGCAACATAATATTTCCCTATGAAAGCAACCAAATGTAAGCGTGCAATAAATTTCCATATTGCACTAGTGCAAATATGACCTCAATGTTATGACGTCACTGACAACAAAAATCCGGTTTTAACAGAAATTTAATCGTTGCTATACAATAAAAGGGTTATTGCATGAATATTGGGGAATATTATCCCTCGTAGAATATATATTGCACTCGCAAGCTCGTGCAATATAAAATTCTACTCGGGACAATATTCCCCAATATTCATGCAATAACCCTATAGTATTGTCATTTGGCCCCATTGAGGACCTTTGATTGGTCAATAATAACTTTGAACTTTGTTTATACAGTAGCTTGAACTCAATGATACATCAAGAGAGTCAGTCAAAGCTGAGCCCTGTCCAAATATTTGTAGGAGTTATGCCTGTTAATAACTTAGAAATTGACAAAATGTTCATATTAGCGCTCTAGCAAATTTATTTCTCATCCGATTTGGATAATATTAATACGGTAGTTTTAATTCAATGATACCTAAAAGATAAGTCCTGTCCAATATTTTTGTACGAGTTATGCCCCTAAATAATTTTAAAAATTGACAAAGTGTTTATTACGGAAGCGTATTAGGGCCACATTTTTATTTTTTTTTTTTTCAAAATGTCAACTTTAATCTTGGAATTTCCAACTTTAATCATGGAATTTCCAACTTTAATCTTGATATTTCCAACTTTAATCCTGGAATTTCCAACTTTAATCTTGATATTACCCACTTTAATCTTGGAATTTCCAACTTTAATCTCGGAAATTCCAATTTTAACTTTGGAATTTCCAACTTTAATCTTGGAATTTCCAACTTTAATCTTGGAATTTCTAACGTCAATCTACAAGTTTCATCTTTAGTAAACAGTGCCACAATAGCAATGGATAGTGACAAACTTGTTACTTTATACTTCAAGCTAGGATTGGGCCATAAGGACATTATAAGGTGTATGTATATTCTACATGGACATGTTATAAGTGTTCGCACGCTAAAAAGAATCACACAAAGCCTCGGCCTTTACCGTAGAAAATTTAAAAGTGACATTGTTGATGTTGCATTGTTTATTTTAGAGCAATGCGAAACATTCGGTCAAATGCATGGCTATCGTTGGTTACATTTAAAATGTTTAGAAAAAGGACTCGTGGTTGATCAGGACACCGTTCGGGTCTTACAACTTATATTAGACCCAAATGGAATAGCCATTTGAAAGAAAGGAAGACTTAGATTGATTGATTGATTAGTTAGAGTTTAACGTCCAATGAGCAATATTTCAGCTATATCAGGACGAGAACAAGTTAATCAATTCAAAAAATTGAAAGTATTAGAAGAAAGAAATAAAGGTGGAAGGGACAACCTGGGCAACGACTTTTGACTTCCACTGGAAAATTGGAGAAATGGGTAGGGGCAGGAAATTTAGCCTTCCATACGACACCCAGTGCGTCTGCTCTCTTTAGAGAAATATAGAAGGGGTCTTTATACTGCATGGAGCTTGGCGTTTCTCCACACAGTTTGGCTACAATGGTTCGCGGTCAGGCTTTCCGTATTATGACCTGACTATCCCGCATAGACAGGGCATTCCCCTATCCACCACCTGGGGACGCGCCCGGCAGCTCTGTAGCCGAAGCCCCTGAAAACCGATTCAGGTGCCGGGAGGAAGACTTAGAAGACGTGTTTATTCTGTACCAGGTCCAAACGCAATGTGGCACATCGATGGATATGACAAGCTATCTAGATACGGAATACGCATTCATGGATGCATAGACGGATTTTCACGTCATGTAATTTGGTTAAAAGCTGGCATGTCAAATAAAAATCCGAATGTAATTGCTTGGTACTTTCTTGAAGGCATCCGGAAACATGGCGCCTATCCCAAAAGGGTAAGAGCAGATATGGGAACTGAAAATGTACACTTAAAGGTCAGTCATTAACAGCAGGGGAAGGAATGTCATATGGCTATATTTCACAATTTTTAATTAAGTGAAAACTTTTTATTTTCCCATATGTTAATGTGATTAACCTTATCTGATTGTAGTAGTCGTAGTAATGTATACCTCTTTATCATTTATATTTAGTCTGCATGCTGATTTAAGTTGATTTATTGTTTGTTTATATTCTTGATATATGTCTGATGTTAGGAGAATATTAGGAGGAAGTTAGGAGGAAATTTAGGTTAATGAGATAGGGTTTAGTATATTAGGATTGTTTTAGGAGAACTGTGGGTTAGAGATGTTTTTGGGACTTAGTTGGAGTCATCGTAGTTTGATAGTTTGTGAAGGATTATGTATGCAGAATTTTATTGTAAATTGTTTGTGTCTTCATAAGATGATGATTTGGATCTAGTATTTGCATTAACAAATGGTGTTAATGTGTTGCTTTCATGGCGAGGAGTAGATTTCGTTGAGGATTAAGTTGTGGAATTCCAGTTTAAAGTTGGTTATAATTTACCAAAAGCCTACTGTCAATTATGTGGAGTTATCTCCGAAAGGAATTGTAATATCATCACTGTGTATATATTTTTGGATGTGCATATTTAATAAACAGTAGATTAGACGATTTAGAGTTTATATTATTTCAAAGTGAAACAAAAATAAACTATCGCATCACTGCATCCAGTCGTCAATAAATCTTAAATGGCCACTCGACCGTCGTGACAGATCTTACATTGGTCATCTAACATTGTAAACCACCATTTACGGAAGAAACTGTGAATTTACGTTCTGCATATGCGCATTTCAACAACTGAATGCCTCTTCAGTTCAGATAAAATCTAAACGTTTGGAAGTCCGTTAAGTCAAAGATGTTTAAAACCGACAGAGAACTAATAATCAACATAATCTAAATATAAAGCCAAAATCAGCAAAGGACATGGCTTTGCATGAGGGGGGTAGTATAATGGCTGATAATTCAGGCCTCAATGTAGACTTTGATTTAAGGACGCCAGTTAGCGATCGTTGTCTATAAAATGATCGCCAACAGAATTTTTTGGACGACAGTCAAAATGTTTTGGTCGCCAGAGATCTTCTCGGTGTTTGAAGCTGTTAACAATAGCAGGTAATTTGACTGAAGGGTTAGACATTTATGTCCAATTAGCAATATTTCAGCTATATCACTACGAGAACAAATAATTCAATGTTTAAAAATTGGAACTAAAAGAAGTGATTATTAATAACTTAATACCGAAGTTATTAAATGAGGAAGATACAACTTGGACAACAAGTCTTGATTGCCAAAGGAAGAATGGTAGAAATGGGTAGGGACAGTAAATTTAGCCTTTCCCTGCTCTCCTTTGGAAAGTATAGATCTATAGAAAAGTTATTTGAAATGTGCCAGTTTTGTTTTGAGTAAAAGTTCTGTTTCAGATTAAACTGTTAATTCTATCAATATCTTTCAGCAGATGTATCAAGCACAATTGTATATATGTATAAGAAAAAAATGGTAATGGTATCCCAATAAAAGAGTGAAGTGTACATTAGTTTTAGATACAAGTGGTAAAATCAATTTTATTCAATAATACATAAAGAAAGAAAAAATGAAATATCTTACAGGGAAAAAAGATAGATTGATTGATTGATTGAATATTGTTTAACGTCTACTCAGCAATATTTCAGCTATATCAAGACGAGAACAAGTTTGTTGATAAATAATCACTTTGGGGTATGGAAAGGGCCATGGGACGGGAAATTCTGACTGCCACTGGAAAAGTTGGGTGAAATCGTCAAGGGCGGGGAATTTAGCCTTGTAGCCGATCACCTACGGACCACCCCAAAAAGAGCTTGCTACAAGGGTTCTTTAACGTGCAGGAAGCGTGGCATTTCTCCCAACACGTGGACCTGAGTTTACATCCCATCCGAAAGATGGCTTGTGTATTTATTAATCCCGCACAACCACGGAATGGGTCCTATTTCTATATCCCGGGACCCTCGGGGTCAGCCTCCGTTTAGGAGGGGTCACACCCCGCAAACGGGGATACTGGGTCCTATTTCTATATCCCGGGGTTCCCTCGGGGTCCTCTGTTAGGATGGCTCATACTCCAAGCTCAGAGGATGCTGCGGGCCTATTCTTCAGCCGGGACCGCGCACGGCGGGAAAAAAGATAGAAGTTACAACTAACCATCTTGTATAATGTGACACCACTATCACATTGATACATCATGGCTTGTCTCTATCTATACAATTAAAACCTGTGATATCAAGGCTTGATTAGTTCGAGTTTAACTCCCAATTAGCAATATTTCAGCTATATCAGGACAAGAACAAGTTAATCATTTCAAGAGTTTAACGTCCAGTGAGCAATATTTCAGCTATATCAGAACGAGAACAATTTAATCAATTCAAAAAAATAAAATTAAGTAAAAGAATAAAAAAATAAACGTGGAAGGGATAACCGGGGCAACGAGTTTTCGACTGCCACCGGAAAAGGGGAGAATGGGTAGGGGCTGGAAATTTAGCATTCTACACGGGACCCAGCGACTCTGCTCTCCTTAGAAAAAATATAAAAGGGGTTTTTACAATGTATGGAGCGTGGCGTTTCTAAACACAATTCAGCTACAATAGTTCGCGGCCAGTCTTTCCGTGTTATTACCCCACTACCCCGCATAGACAGGACTTATACCCCTATCCATCAGCATTTCAATTTTAATTAAGAGAGTTCCGTTCAAAAAGCTGATATTTGCCGTATTGACCATGAAGTATGAGTATAGTTAATTATTCCAGACCTTATACTGACTTCGTGATGAAAAAAAAAACAACCATTGCTTGGGTAAGCCAAAGTCCATGAGGCAAAAAAAAGGTGAAAACTAACGGAGAAATTATCAACTGCAATGAACCTAAAAACAAATACTTTTTTAATTTTTACCAAATGATTTGAAAATTTCGTGTCATCTGCATGAAAACAATACACAAGAATGCAAAGCCTGTCAAAATCCAGGGGAAAAAATACATATTTCTCAAGAGTGTCACGATTTTATTGCGAACCATCACAATCTCAACTGTGACTCCTAGGCGGTTTATCGTAGCTTGCTAGCTTCTGCATCGTATAACCTGTATTTTATATCGTGTCAACCTATGATGTGTATTGGTTTGATATATGCACGTGGAGATATCGGATTATGTTCTGGAAATTGGGATATATTTATTACCATTTGATTATTTTGTCCTTTTTGAATATTTATTTGAAACGCTTTTTAAATATTTTTTTTATTTTGAATGTCTTTCTCGGATATTTCGTTTTCGTGTATTGGTCCTTCGCTCATTCATTTAAGGCATATCTTTAACGTTGTTTTAAGTTTTAAAATTGAATTTTATTAATTTAATGTTTTATTTTTCACTTTTTGTTGTTTTTTTGTAAGTTATTTTTTTAGTTGGAATTTTTCTGTTTATGTTTTCAGTGTCTTTTTCGCTCACCGTTTTGTTGGGTATTCCCTTACTAGTTTCATTTTTTTTATTTTCTGGACATTCTCATATACTCCTAGTTTGTATAATATTAACCATTGACTATTAACTACTTTTTGTGGCTTTCCAACAGATGATTAAGTCACCGTCACATCCTGTTAATTCTAAGTGCAATTAACATCTACCTGTAGCTTACCTGTAAAGAACTTGAGAACCTGTAATCTGTAATCTGTTACATTAGGCACTCTTGGGTTACATACAGATAAAATTTTCGAAAGAAATTCAACTACTTCTGTTAAAGTATCGGTTAAACTTCATAAATGTCTTCTACAGGTAAAATTTTTCAAATTAATGGGTTGGGGGCTAGTATTAGTAGTGATCATGACAGGCCGCGACAAAGCCGTTCCTTAGGACAGAGTACAATGAAAAGGAATCGTAATTCCGTTTGGGAGGGTACTTCATAGACAATATTTCCCATTCAGTAGCCAAGAATATAAATTACATCTATGAAAATGATAAAAACATGCATGAAAATAATGATTACTATATACCCTCTATGAAAAATTAACTTAAAATGACTATGTTCAGTAATGTATATTTTTAGAAAAATGCACCAAAATCAAAATACTTATCACATGCACATCTTCAATATATGTACCAAATGATTTTCAAAATAAAATCTTTCTAGCATTAAAACTGTAGGAGCAGTTGCCCAGATAAATTTGAAAGACGGACGAACAAGGGTAAAACAATATGCCTTGACTTATCATTGCGAATGCATAAAAAGAGTGGTACTGTACTATAAATGTACATTAAGTTCCCACTGGTTAAATTACAACTTTTTCACTTAACTTTAGACTTACAGGAATTATCAGCTATCTATTTTTGCATGTTTAATCACAGCATCGACCAAACAAGTAAATGTCGTGGATACTCATTTATGTCTAGAAAAACATGTCATTCTGACCATGTCCTTCAACTCCAGTAATGTGTGTGTTTATTATACTGTTGTGCTTCCTGAAAAATAGAAAAATGTGTTATTTTTTTAAATTGACAGCCTTTAGACATATGTATTCCAAACCCACAGAGTCATAAGATCATTAAAAGAAATATCTAGATACAGACAAGTGTATTCATATTCAAAGGCGTATGACAATTTAGTTTTGAAACAAAATTACGCCAAGAAGGGTGCCTCCTTTGTTTTAATGTTCTACGAGCCTCAGTTTTAAAGACACGGAAATTGCCAGGATTATCTGTTGTACGATGTTTGTTTAACCGTCGTTCTGTCTTTTTACACTTATATAAAGCGTCGGCGCAATCATCATCAAACCATGGTTTGCTTGGGTGTTTTAGAGTAGTCGAGGTCTTAGAATAGATCTGCCGGCTATCGAAAGTATTTTATTTTATTAAAAGTAGTAAAATATCATTTACATCTTTTAAAGTCAGAATCGAATTCTTCTTTGCATTTTTTTTTCATAAATGGACCAATCAGCTTTGTGGAACTTGAATCTCTGTGGTTTGTAATAACAGAGGAGGAAAGGTGTTCAAAGATAATTGGAAAATGATCACTACTACACAAGTCGTCATGTTCTTTCTATGAGAATTGAGGATCATGATAAGTTCAAGGTAAGGCGTTATCCATATGCAAGATTCCTCGAATATATCATCGAACTACATGGAATATCAGCGACATCCCATGAGAAATAATTTTACGCTTCAATAGTAATGATCCATTAATTACCCCTGCGAAAGGCATTTCCTTTTCCATTTTCAACATTGCACCTATTTTGTCATTTGATGGCTTTAGCTACTGTTGTCTTCTTTCCAGTATTTTTTAAATCTAGTCCTTGTTCTTTCTCTTACTTAATATTAATAGATAAACTTAAATATGGCATGTTAAGTAATCTGTGTGCTGTTTGATGCAACATCCCTCATAAATTTCATGGCAAAAGAAGCTCTGGCCCATCGAACGCTATCGAAGAGCATCTGGCGGGTTCGGAAATGGTGGTTTTAAAGACGATCTCCTGATGCCGTTGTAAGGAAGATATGGGTTATGTTGAAAATAGTTGATTCTAAGGTACCGTTTTATACATATATTAACTTGGGCATAGAAGCATGATGTTTATTAAATAAATGTAGAATTTTAGTACCAATCATAAATCCAAGAAAAAAGTGTAAATTTTTAATTCCAGAAAATCCTTTCACATATCAAGTTGATATTGACTAGGTATGATAACATGATGGTCATCCACCGAATTTGCATATCTTTACTTATCACAAAAGCCTAAATGGGTGCCTCCGGGGAACATGGTTTCACAAAGGACACTATGTGAAACAACGGCAGTAGAAAACCGAAAGAACAAAGGAATAAAATTTACAAAAATCGAAGTCCAAAGACATGGCCAAAACTAGAACACAAAAAAAGGTACTCACAGAGTGAACTCCAGTGAAACTGAGAGTGACATCAGGTGCTCCGGAAGGGTATGCATGTCCTGCTCTGTTAGCAGCACCCGTCACAATGTGGATGAGTCAATCCAGAAAAATGTCAAAAGTCGGTAGTCAAATTGTTGTTATATTTATCACCACATTTACTCCACATCTCGATATTCCCCTGTATTTGCTTGTCTGAATGATTTTAATTTCTAGTTAGGAAATAATATATATGAGAATACAAATAACTTATTCATGCACGACTAGAGGAAGTGTGCTTAAGGATAATCGTAGATTTTTCTTATATTTGAAATTTCAAGAATAAATTCAAGAAATAAAACTTCAATGCAAGCCCGTGTTTTGTATTTTTAATTTCCAATAATCCTGTGCACATTAATTACACTAACGATATTTCATCATAATACTGAATTGTCTAAGCTTTTTCTGAGTCAGTATTTGCGGTGTCTGAATCCACCTCTAAATCTCGATCCTCCAAATTTTACGGATTTAGGGGGTTCATAATAGGTGAAATCACAAGATGTATTAGATCATGTAATAACAAAAAAGACTTAGAAGATGAAGTCAATCTATTCAGAACTAAACTTGTAGAAAGGCGATACAAGGAAACAGAAATTAACCCATTTATTCCCGAAAGCTTAAAGAAGAATAGAAAAGATACATTAAAATATCGAATGAAAAATAAATCTTAAACTAAACCAATTATCAAGAGCAATAAAAAACATTGGTATCTAATTGAAAAAGATGCCGACTTATCTAAAATATTTCCAAGACCTCCTATAATTGCTTATAAAAAGCATAAAAGAAGATTTGACATCTTCCTTGTTATAAATTATTACTACAGAAATTGACTTAAAAGTTGGATCCGAAACTTTTGCACTGATATATAAACACTTATATGTACTTTTAATTGTAAATAGTCGGTTGTATTCAATTAAACCCTCAGAAACACTGGTCAGGTGGTAGTGTAGAGGGTAATGTAAAATCCTGACTACTTATATATATTTAAAACAAATAAAATTTTTTTAAAAAATATGTATTTTAATAGTAATTAAGAATTAATAATATTAAAAGTAACATGCTACTGGGAATAATGTAATACGAATGGCAAGAACGGAACTTAAGAAGACATAAAATAGTCATGCAAGTTTAATAGTACTTGTAACTGCGATAGTTAAATTCAAATACCAACTGAGATAGGGCTATAATTGTCGATGACCCATTAAGTGTGTAGATACTAAGAAAACGAATACTAAAAATATAACTTCAAATGTGAATATGTAAATCGCTAATGACCCATGTGAAATCTATACAATATCAAAGCATACATGCATTAGGACAAGGAACTATAATTAGAAAGTAGAAATGAAAATAAATATAAAACGAAGAGACCGAGAAAAGAGGGAAAAATAAAGGTAAAAATTTAAAATAAAAACTGTAACGGAACAATAACACTTGGGTAGCTTTATTTTGTAATGATAGATTAACTGTAGTTTTCTAATTGTTTAAACATAAATACATAGACTGTTTTTAACAGTGCATAAGTTTGATGTATGGTCTAACTTAATGAATTTTCTGTAAATAAAACAAGGATTTTTTTTTTAAAAATCTGTAAGCGCGGACCACTGAAGAGAGCTAGCGCTTGATATAAATAAAGCTCGAAACATCAAACTAGATAGTCAAATGTAAAAATTGACAATACTTATCAAATAAAAGAACTAAAAAGTACAAAAACTGAATTAACTCGCATTCAACAACATATGAAACTTATAAAGAAAGGAATATATTTGAATACTTATAAATATAAATTATATTTAAAGAAATACTTTTCATATAGTAAAGTGTGTTATATTTTGCTTAGATAGGTCAAGGGACTCGTCTTCTATATAAAATGTCTACTGTCGGTCCATTTTATTTCGATATCGTCTACAGTGGCAGTCAGAATTTTCCGTCCCATGGCCCTTTCCATACCCCAAAGTGATTATTTATTAACAAACTTGTTCTCGTCTTGATATAGCTGAAATATTGCTAAGTAGACGTTAAACAATATTCAATCAATCGATATCGTTTATGAAGCGCAACCAACTAAAGGGTTTGTAGAGTGCTTCTTGGAGCATACGTTTTCCTAAATCTCCATTGAATACATTTGCATATGATGGTGCTACTTAAGTACCCATTGCTGTTCCAATAACCTGTAGGAAATTGTCGTTATTGAGAACAAAGTTGTTACGTCTCAGTACAAGATCTCAAAGACTGACTAGCGCCGCGGTATAACTTGATTGTATTGCTCTTCCTTCCCAAACTTTGCGGCAGGCTTCTATCCCCTCTTTGTGGAATATTGGTATATAGTGAAGATACAACTAGAGTTACTAAAAGAGTGTTTTGTAGGAGGTCTTCAGTCGGTGTTTTATTTATGTAATCGGTAACGAAAGAGGGGGAATTCTCAACGAAAGGTTGAAGATGAAAGTCTAAAAAAATCGAGATTTTTTCTGTTGGATGACCAATGCAGTTAACTATTGGACGTCCGGGATTTTCCTCTTTGTGTATTTTTGGCAAAAGATAGAATACTGTAAATTCATTTAAATTCGTGGGTATCAATTTTCGTGGGTAGAGAAAAAAAGAGATTTCGTGGTGTACGTAATTTCGTGGATTGCCACTTGCCAATTTTTTTTTTTTTATTTAAACTAATAAAAATAAAAAATCTAAAATTGATGGCTTAAGTACCATCACTTTTGATATCAAAACACCAAAACTTAGAACTGTACCTGTAATTAACAATTCATAGTAATGTGTAGATATTATGTAATTAGGTAATCATCTGACATAACCTTACTCAATTCGTTATTTATAAATAGAGACCTGTATTGATTGTAAAATAAACATATCCTTTTCAGTAGAACGTAATTAAAATTATAAAAGTTTAATTAAAAATATCTTATCAAAACTAATTTGAGATGGTTCTTGTCCAAACTTCTTAACTGAAAATCAACACTTTAGCGTAATGAAAAAACAAAACAGGAACCAACTTACCGCTAATTTGTAATTTGGGAAACACTTCAAAATAAAGCATTTGAACTTATTTTGCTGCTATTAAAGGTTCAAGAGAATGTATATCTAACCTTTTTGGATATATCAGGTCGTGTAGGGCTCAGGTACAAGTGCAAGGTTTATGGCCTTCTTTGATCAGGTCCTTCATTATGTTCATTCACTTGTGTTTGAAGCTTGCACAAGAAAATCATATTTCGTTGAGTATTTGAATTCGTGGTTTGAAGAAACCCACGAAAACCTCGAAAATTAGTACCCCACGAATAAAAATGAATTCTCAGTAAGCCAGCTCTCGGGTTTTCAGAAAGAAGAACTAAAAAGTTTTCTGATCTACGTCATCTTGTTCTACCATTAGCCCAAGTGCTGAAACAATTTCTTCACTATACTTTTTAGTGGGATCGGTGTTTAATTGTTTGTAAAATTCAGGCTTTCATATTTGCCGGGTTGCTTTTGCAACATAGTCATCTGTATTCATGACGACTACAGTAGAACTTTTGTCGGCTTTTTAAATAACAATATCCTCTCTCTTTTCTAATCTGCTTGCTTTTCATTTTTTGATAAATATAGCACGTCTTTGTTGTGGCAATTGTCCTTTTCTTGGACCTTTTCGATGTACAATTCCAAGGTTTTAATGCACTTCAGGGTCCAAAATTTTTTCTTTTTGAATGGATTAATTGATTCAAACTCGGAATCTGAATCGGAATGCTCTGATATACCTCCCTCTTCCTGCTTGCGCGCAAAGTATTCCTTTAGTCGTAAACGTCTGAAGAAAGCATTGAAATCATCCCTCAGTTGTCTTACATTTAGTTGACTAGGAGTAGGACAAAACCCAAGGCCCTTGGAGAGAATCGATTCTTCTGCTTTTGAGAGAGGAATGGCAGACAGATTTAAAACAGTTGATATTCCACTAAATGTTGTAGTCTGCCTGTTTTTGAAACGTCTTGTTTTTACGTTTCTTCGGACGTTCAGTGCATTCCTTTGGCTGTTGTGCTGGAAAACATGAATGATGTTGTCTCTCGAATTTACCCTGTTTCTTATTCTTAAGTTTCGATTCGTGTTTACCTACGAATGGCTTAGTTTATCCATATAAATTCAAAAATCAAACGAATCGCAGGAATGATTAAGAACATCTTTCGTTCTTGAAACCTCTGTGGTTAGATTTCTGATTTTATTGATGGTATTGTCTCTCAAAAGATGTGGCATTTTTTTAATAGAAAACAGTAAAGTTGTTTTTCCACTGTGCATTAAAATACTGTGACATATGTGTGAGATTGGGATGTGACCTTGGCCTTCTGCGTATGTAATGGACTGACAAACTAACGAACACCAATGATGACAACTGTTCTGGATGCTATATATCTGTAAAACAAGGCAATTTCTATTTCTAATGTTTATTAGTTGAGGTCACTGCGACAAGTGACCAAACAAGACACACAGAATTTAGTGTAACGTGACCTTGTTTCCAGGTGAAACCCATTTACATGACCAATCACAATTTCGGATTCAATGTGAATTTTTCTCAATTAGTGCATTTTTCCTGGTAGAATTCAATTACAGACATCTGTTAGCTTTATGTTCTCAAATAAAACATGCTAATTTAAGTGCCGCCGTGCGCGGTCCCGGCTGAAGAATAGGCCCACAGCATCCTCTGAGCTTGGAGTATGAGCCATCCTAACAGAGGACCCCGAGGGAACCCCGGGATATAGAAATAGGACCCAGTATCTCCGGCTTGCGGGGTGTGACCCCTCCTAAACGGAGGCTGACCCCGAGGGTCCTGGGATATAGAAATAGGACCCATTCCGTGGTTGTGCGGGATTAATAAATACACAACCCATCTTTCGGATGGGATGTAAACTCAGGTCCACGTGTTGGAAGAAATGCCACGCTTCCTGCACGTTAAAGAACCCTTGTAGCAAGCTCTTTTTGGGGTGGTCCGTAGGTGATCGGCTACAAGGCTAAATTCCCCGCCCTTGACGATTTCACCCTACTTTTCCAGTGGCAGTCAGAATTTCCCGTCCCATGGCCATTTCCATACCCCAAAGTGATTATTTATTAACAAACTTGTTCTCGTCTTGATATAGCTGAGATATTGCTGGGTAGACGTTAAACAATATTCAATCAATCAATCTAATTTAAGTGACACGGGATCAAAGTACATAATCCTACCTTAGAAGTGTGATTTAAAAGTACAAATTATTTATTTATTCTATTATCTTGATTTCCTTTCCTTTGTCACTCCAAAATTCTTGACATTTATACAAAAGTGAATTTATTTTAAGATGTTTGATTACGTAAATTGAAATAAACATTCTTTATTCAGAACAAATTGGTTTGATGGGAATAAAACTTTGAAATAAATTATACAAAAGTGTTAGCAAAAATGCTAAACTTTCTTGAAAAGAAATATATGAAACTTTATATGTTAAAAATGATGTGCATTTTTGCACTGTCACATATTTCCGCCCCCTGAAAAAATTCTTTGACCCCAAAGAATCACTAGTTTAAACAGCAGAACACACACATACATTTTGAAAAACCAGAACCCAACAACTTTGGTTCTGCGTAAGTCTGTATAAGAGGAATCAATGTCCAATACAAAATCATATTAAATAGTATGAAAACTAGTAAATAATTTTAAAAAAAAGACCATGGTGTGTGATCAAAATATAGGAGGTAAATGGTGTTTTGAAAATGTTGTTTAATATTTTTTGCTTTAAACGGGTTGGTGGATATAGTATCTGGAATTGGAATTATTTGTTTTGTATGTGAGTTGACAATTTAGAACCCTGTCCATTCAGCATGAAATCGTGTAAAAAAGTTCCTGAAATTCTTAGATTTGAGATGTTTTGTGGTGTGGATATATCCCAGTCTGATGGACAGAGAGGTAATGAGACAATTGGAATAGTAACACATCTTAACCCATTGCTTACTTCAATAAAAACCTTCGTTTCATGTTTTGAGCATAATTTCTTGTACACGTAATGAAGTGATATAAAAAATGATCTAACTGTTAGTACTGCAAGCACAAGTGCTGGTCAATGGTTTAAATGTTCAGGAAAAATAATACTCAAACTTGATGTTACTGTAAATATATTTTATTAAATAATTCATTGCATACAATACATATATAATAATACACATAATCAAACATTACAGTGAACCATTTAAAGGATTCGGAAACAAGTCAAACTTGATGTTGGTGTAGGTGTTTGTGACTGCACATAATGAAATGTTGGTGTTTGTGGTGTTACAAATGAGTAAGATGGGGTGCTTTTTGTATGAGTAAAAGAGCAGTTGTGAGAGATCGTACTTTGTTGAAAAGAACTGTGCATACGAGTGTAAGAACAGCTGACAATGTGAACGACATAGTAGACATAATTTCAGTTGTGTTTGTCCAGGAATCTTCAATTTCAATTTTGAGCATCAAGTAATGGTTCAGAAAGTTGTTGTAAAGTTTTCTTGTCTGACTTTGCTGACTTGGCTATTCTTTTCAAGGTTAAATGTAATCTTTGGTCTGTGGCAAGTATATTACTAAATGAATGGTTGAAGATTTGAATATTAGGTATTGTTATATCAACTGGCGTATTAAATGTTGTATCACCAAGAATGTATCAGCAGAGAAAAAGTGTTGAATCATTGCTAAGTTTACAGGGTGTAAGATTATGACTGTGTCAGATGTGTTTTTACAAGAGCCAACCTTTGCTGGAATAGAGAATCAGTTTTAACTGAGCATAAACATGGGATTGTGATTATGCAAAATGAACAACCTTTTTCAATGGGGCAATCAACAGACAATGTTTTTGTTTTGTACACTAGTAAACTGTTCATAGAACGTTCTGTAACTGATGGTTTTAAAATGTCAGTGATAAAACTAAAATTACAATTTGAATGTGTTGCTTCTTTATCATTGTAAAACTAGCTAATGAACAGCTCGGTAGAACAGATGATAGCAAAGGAACATTTATGGAGCAATACTGTGTGTCATGTTTTGTACACTGGTTTAAGCGTTGTTCTTATAATTCAGCAAAATAACGATTATCTGGTGTAATTGCTAAATAACGTGGTAGATTGTGTAACTGAGTTGCATGATTAGTACGGGGAGATTATTTGCCTTTTACTCATTCATGGGAGGCAATTTTTAATTCTTCCAAATATTTGTTAATCTCAGAGCTTGAATTAATTTGATTAATGAGAAAACCCGAAATTTTTGCACTGACTTTCTCGTAATGTGGAATGAATTTTGCAGTTTTCATTGTCAGGTATGAATAGCGTGTCTGTTACAAAGTCTAAATGGATTTTGTTGTGTTGTAAAAAGTCCTGACCTAGTATTATCTGTTGTTGCATTTTACCAAGAACATGAAATTGACTGATTACTAGGTCACCTAAGGTGACAGGGAGACTAACTACCCCTAACATGCGTTGTACCTCATCACCAACTACCACAGCTTCACGAAGAGTTGTTTTTTCAAATTTGACGTTTTCCGTGCCTAAATTTTGGAGTAAGTTGTTTTAACAACAACTTACAGAAGCACCTGAATCCACTAAACAGCTGGAAATTTTTCCATGGATCATGCATAGAACAGTGTTTCCAGTTAAATTTATCAACTGCAGAATTTTTTGCAGCTTTATTTGAGGTCTGGGTGTTGTTGATGGGTAACTTTGGCTTGACACATTGTTGAATTCTAATGTGCCTATTTGTCACAGTGAAAGCATTTAACTTTAAAGGCTGGACATTGTTTCCTAACTTTACAGAACTTACCACAGCCCCTACATTTATCTGTTGGTCTGTATTCTGGACTTTCATCATGTCTGTGTCTGTCTTGTCTGTTATGAACATTTTGTTGAGGTTGAAGAGCCATCATCTCCTGTGTCACAACTGTTTTCAAAGATTCTGTCAATGTAGAACATAAAGTATTAATATCAAAAGAATTGTGCTGATTTGTACATGAATTTTTGGATATGTTATTTGTAGCACTGACACTATTTTGAATATTTCGAGGGGTCACAGGTAAAAGGTGATATAAGTATATAAATTTGTTAAGCAGATATCCCCTTTTACTTGTGACCCCTCTATTTGTGGTTTGTCTCTGACATTCAATTACATGTATATTGTTACTTATTTTAACAGCATGTCTAAGTTCTTCAAATGACTTTGGCTGTATGGCAAGAATAAAAGGTTTGATATCTGGACGCATGCCAATTATGGCTAACTCTATTTTTGCATTTTCAGGGAGTTAATTAGCTCCAACTGCCAGCTGCTGAATACGATTTAAGTATTGATGTCCACTCTCATGTTCATGCTGTTGTAATCTGTACAGCTGATGGTTTGTCTTTTTGTCTGAAAAATCCAAAAATTTACTATTATGTTTTTTAACATTTTACACATTTGTTTTACTTGTATAAAGCTATATGGTTTTATATTAATATTTTATGTATTTATTAGAATTTTTCAATAAACCCAACAGTTCTCGCCACAATATAGCTGAAATATTGCTGAAGTTGGCGTAAAACATCAATCAATCAATCAATCTGAAAAATAGCCAAAAAGGCTGTTTCTAAATTATTGAAATCAAATCTAGTTGTCCCTTCAAGGGACAACAAAACAATATATTTGCTTGTCCTGGTAATTGAAATTGTAAGGAAGCAGTTCGTCGTTCATATTGTGGCAAACTTTATCAGCCTCAAATAATTTCCATCACTGCGACGGAACATATGATGACTCATCACTAAATTTCGGAACTTGCACAAAACTTTCCATTATGTTAAATTAAAAAACAGTCTTCTTCTGCAATTACGTTATGAAATTGTCCCTGAACAGGCTCTTCTAAATTATCTACTTGGTCCGATACTAGATTACCAGTATCACTTAACACTTCTTCTTCTGTATCTACTGCAACGATTTGTTCTCGTGTTGCTGTCCTAGACATGTCCCTGGTTAGTTTGATGGCTGAACACCTTTACGATTAGGCATCTACAACTGCGACTTGAAGTACTGGATCAATCTGGATCCTCCACCAATATGTGAGATTGGGATGTGACCTTGTCCTTGTGTGTAAGTAATGTACTGACACACTGACGAACGCCAATGATGACAAACAAGGCAATTTCTATTTCTAATGTTTGTGAGTTGAGGTCACTGCGACAAGTGACAAGCCACACAGAATTTAGTGTCACGTGACCTTATTTCCAGATGAAACCTATTTACATGACTAATCAAAATTTCGGATTCAATGTCAATTATTCTTACTTAGTGCGTTTAACCTGAGACAATTTAATTACAGACATCTGTTAGCTTTAGGTTCTCAGATAAAGATATGGATTTAAGTGACACGGGATTATGTCGAAGTACATAGTCCTACCTTCAGTAGTGTGATTAAAAACTACACATTATTTATTTATTCTATTATCTTGATTTCCTTTCCTTTCTCACTCTAAAATTCTTGACATTTATACCAAAGAGAATTAATTATAAGAAGTTTGATCACGTTGAATGAAATAAACATTCTTTATCCAGGACAAATTGGTTTGATGGGAATAGAACTTGTTTGAAATAAATTAAACAAAAATGATAGCAAAAATGCAAAACTTTTATGATATAGATATTTGAAAGAGAAAATATGTGAAACTTTATATGTTGATAATGATGTGCATTTTTGCACTGTCACATATGACCGATATTGTGGCTGAAGACCTTTCGGAATAACATTATTTTGGTAATTTTGATGATGATGTTTAAGAGAAGCTAATTTCTTGATGAGAAAGATGCCATCATCTGACTTGCAGGATAAATTGTTATATATTATTGTATTTTGTTGAATAAAATCCATGTTTATAACATTAAATATTTACATCCAATTATTATTTGTGTGTTTATTGCCAATCATACACTCTTGTATGGTAATCCTTGAAGCATTGGTTACAGGAATTAACACACAACGGGACGTTACACTTTTCACATTTCATTGATGATGTGGTCCTTTTAATTGGATTGTCCTTCATTTGAATGCCAGGGTGAGAATCCTTTGACATTATATGATTCTTGTTGCACACAGCGCATAGTGTGTTATTTGATCCAGATGACACATGGTAGTGAAATTCCTCATCTAACCTTTTCATCTCTGCATTTTCAATTGATCGTGACCTTTTGAATGCCCATTACCAATTTATTGATGGGCTTAGTCAAGCTTGAAGCTAACAAGATCCCTTTTTCTTTTCCATGTTTTGATTGGTTTTAATTCCCTCCATTATAAGAAAAAGAAGGGAAACGGGGAATGTGTCAAAGAGACAACGACCCTAAGGGGAGCAATAACAACTCAAAGCCACCATAAGATCTTCAATTATGTAAGGGGTCACACCCCGCAAGCCGGAGATAATGGGTCCTATTTCTATATCCCGGGGTTCCCTCGGGGTCCTCTGTTAGGATGGCTCATACTCCAAGCTCAGAGGATGCTGCGGGCCTATTCTTCAGCCGGGACCGCGCACGGCGGATTTTTCATCGGATTTCGATGGGATTTTTTTCTTTGGATTCCTCTTGATCTAAGCTTTCAGTAGTATGCCAACGGATTTTGTGTAGGTCTTACCGTTTCCGAGCTACAAGGGGTCAAAGGGGCCAAAAATGCAATTTTTCTAAATTGTCAAATCTTTATTTTTCATCGGATTTCAGTTGGATTTTTTTCTTTGGATTCCTCTTGATCTAAGCTTTCAGCAATATGTCAACTGATTTTGTGTAGCTCTTGCCGTTTCCGGGCTACGAGGGATCAAAGGGGCCAAAATTGCAATTTTTCTAAATATGTCAAATCTTTATTTTTCATCGGATTTCGATGAGATTTTTTTCTTTGGATTCCTCTTGATCTAAGCTTTCAGAGATATGCAATGAATTTGGCGTGGCTCTTACCGTTTCCGAGCTACAAGGGGTCAAAGGGGCCAAAATTGCAATTTTTCTAAATATATGTCTTAACTTTATTTTTCATCAGATTTCGATGGAATTTCTATGGATGTAAAGTTTTAGTTGATAGTACATATTTTGCATAGCTCTTACGTTTTTTCATCAGTAAGTGATCAAAAGGGTTGAATTTTTCCTTTTTTTGTTCCTAGTTAATAACTGTGTCAAGCTTCTTTTTGTGTCCATCTAATTATTGTGTCAAGCTCTTTACTGTGTCCACAGTCACTTTAAACTACTTTTGTTGAAATTTCAGTGGTCGACATGCTGCGGTCGTATCATGCTGCGCTCGGCGTAGCCCTTTATTTCACATATATTTTCAAGTTTAAAGTTCTTAATGCTTACTGAATGAAAAATCCAGAAAGGTTAGGTTTCCCGCCATATTTTAAATTGCTTATATTTCGAAATTAGGCACACGGACATATCAATATTTTTTGCAGAAATTGTATCTTTGATGATCTATTAACGACTATCAACCTTTTTAAATCCTTGTTATTTTTTAATTGAGCAGCAAACATCCTTAAGGTAAGTATACATTTGTATATTTATTATTATTTGTAGCAAACCTTTTTTTTTATATATTTTCAGAATCAGAACCCTAGTTCTCCAGATACTGATACTAATGATGAAGATCAAACATATGCTGGTGATTTACACGTGATACATGATCCACAACACATTGAACATAAATGATATATATGAAGGTACATAATCATACGACATGTACATAATCATGTTAGACCAATTGTTACAAGAAAAAGCAAGTATAACTTTTTGGTTCCAGCAGTAAAGACTTAAGAGTCAACATAAAGACTCATTTTATTATAATGGTATACTTAACTGGAATTCTTTACCAAACAGTTTAAAATGTCATTAAAAATTTAGAGTTTTAAAACTTAAGTGTAAAAGAAAATCTAATGGAAAGCTCTAGCTGTACTTCATCTCAGCCATACTTATATTATGAAATTGTTATATCAGTTGAAATGTGAAATCGCCAGGAAATGTGACACGCGCCGTAGAAACAGTCTGTCAGTCAGCATTTTCTTTGTCATACATTAACTCAAGTATACCTTGACCGATTCAAAGGAAATTTACACACAATAATTAGCATCACTAGAGGAAGGAGCCTTTTGATTTTGGAGTGTTTTTGATGATTTTTTTTTCTATGAAATTGGACTTAGGCGGGCAGAGCCCTCTATGACATGGTCATTTTTCTAGTAGGTATATAAAGTTTTTTTTATTGTCCCTTGTCTATGACCTTAACGGTCTATCTATTCCTATTGTTCAACCAATATTGCAATTTCATTATTCAAAAGGTGTGATAAAACTGAGCTATACCTGTACCTTCAGACCAACATATATTGTAAAAAAGTTTTGGAGACTTGCTATTGTTAACTAATCTAAACAATGATGGTCCTTTTGAAATGTCCAACAATACTATTGTATATCAATCTGTAATGGCGTGGGGAGGTTTTAGACATAACAAGATTACCAAGATCTGTGTTGGAGCTTAAATATTGGAAGGCATCAGAATATCGGTCATTTTTGTTATTCTATGGATGTCCTGTGTTGTTTAATATTCTAGATAATAACCGCTTCAATCATTATTTATGTTTGGTAATGGAATGCACATCTTGTTGTCTGATCATGCAAAACGTGAAGATGTTGACAGGGCAGAGAATTTGCTAATAATATTTTGTAAAGAGTTTGAGGTTTTATATGGCAGATGCTTTATGACCCTAAATGTTCATCAACTTCTCCATCTTCCAGATTCTGTTAGAAATCTTGGACCCCTATATACTCATAGTTGCTTCCCCTATGAAGACAAAAATGGAATTTTATTGAAACTGATAAGATGCACACAGAATATTGATAGTCAAATTGTCACTGGTGTGTCCTTTATTCAAAAAATTCCTGAGCTAAAACAGTCTTATGTTATTAAAGGATCTGAAATTGACAAAATAATTACAGACATAGAAAACCCAAGTGTGATTAAGCGAGGGGAAAAAATAGGTGAAGATACATTCATATTAGGCGCAGCAAAAAAGCGAACTCTCAAACCTCAAATTGAATTTGATTTATTATCAGAATTTTGCGGACAGGCTTATGTTAATGATGTTATTTCTTTTTCACGAATTGAGAAATGTGGAGAGTTTATGTATGGAAAAGGTTATTCTCGCATGATAAGAAGGGATAATTCAGCTACAAGTTATAAATCAGAAAATAATTTGCTCTGTAGCTATGGGATTATACATTGTTTTATGAAAATAGTGAAAAACAACGTTGAAATTCCTGTTGCTATAATTGAAATGTTGGATTGTCCTAGAAATAGACCTGATAGCAATATTCTTTTAGTGAAGAAAACTGATCAGTGGAAAGCAGTTAAAATCTGTGATATACAGCAGTCATGTCCAAATAAGCTCGAATCAGATTAAATATGATGTATAGAAATGACCGCTCATCTTCTAGGTGATTATCATTATACTTGTTTTTACATGTTCTTGCATCATCTGCATGTCTTTATAAAGTGAGATAAAAATGTTTAGAATCACTTTGTCTGTCAGTGTCATATCAAAGTCAGTGCAGAAATAGTCATGTGCATATACTTTTTTATTATACGACCGCAAAAAAATTTTTGAGGTCGTATATTGGTATGATACTGGCGGCGTCGGCGTCTGTGGACACTTCGTTTCCGTGCGATAACTTGAGTTCTAGTTGACCAATCCTTATGAAATTTTAACACAATGTTCCTTTGCACAAAGGGAAGGCTGGGATTGGTTTTGGGTATTGTAGCCCCGCCCGTTTCTGAAAAAAAGGGCCAAATTCGGTGTTTTCATATATTGAGCTGTAGAATATTTATTATATATCAGATTTTGATGGGGTTTCTTTCAGTGTGCTCCTTATTAAATTTCCAATCTGTAGTATGTAAACGGATTTCACATCGCATGTACCGTTCATGAGCTAAAGGGGGGAATCTCAAAAATTTTATTTTTTTAATTTTTAGTTCGATTTTGATGCAGTTTTTTGCAATGGATTCCTTAAGAAAAATTAACCAGCACTGCACCATCAGATTTTTGTTAACTTGGTTCCTTTCCGAGCTATGAGGGGCAAAACGGGGCCAAGATTGCAAATATGCTGATTATCTAAAATTTTTATTTATCATCGGATTTCGATGGGATTTTTTTCTTTAGATTCCTCTTATTGTCAGCTTTCAGAGATATTGCAACGGATTTGTCATAGCTTTTACTGTTTTCAAGCTATAAGGGGTCAAAGGGCCCAAAATTGCAATTTTTAGAAATGTGTGAAATCTTTTTTTTTTCATCAGATTTTGATAGGATTTATTCTATGGATTTGTCTTGTTGTAAGCTTTTGGTAGTATGTCAACAGAATTAGCATAGCTATTACCATTTCCGAGCTATAAGGGGTCAAAGGGGCCAGAATTGCAATTTTTCTTAATGTGTCCATCAAATTACTGTCAAGCTCCATACTGTGTCCACATTCACTTTAAAATACACTTGTTCAAATTTCAGTGGTCGACATGCTGCGGTCGTATCATGCTGCGCTCGGCGTAGCCCTTTATTTAAATACATATACATTGTATATATTCGTAACTATTGGGATGAAGCTTGTCAGTCAACATTGTTGTCTTTGTAAACAATTAAGAAAGCCATAGATGTATTCTACATAAAATGAAAGTAATCGATATTTAAATATCAATCTTTAAAAAAAAACTCCCAGTAACGACTACATTGTGAATGTTCAAAGGAAGATAACTCCAAAATCTCAAGTTTGCTACATTTGTACATTGTGTGAGAATTACTTGCAGCACCTCAATCTTACAATCTACATGTACATTAAGTTACTAGTATAATAGGTAAACAGCTAAAAAAAACCCAAAAATGTAATGCCAGTTTGTTTTGAAAAAAAAAACATTATGGCAATGAAATGCAGTACACTGCGAAAACTTCATATTCTAAATAATGCATCAATTGTGAATGTCAGTTGGGCAGGGAAAATAATCGTGTTACACTTTTCTCGGCAACTTTTGGAGTCAGGATATCTAAGTATTTGTTCACATTCATGCAATTTTTAACTTAATACTATAATATCAATGTCAAAATTATACGTCTTGCATTTACAGACGAGGTTAAAAACATGTCTTCAAACTCCAAATAATACATCTTGCATTTATAGAATAAGTTCAAAATACACCATTTTGGGAAACTTCAAAGTCCAAATTATACGTCTTGTAGTTATAGACTAAGTTAAAAAATACGTCTTTTTATTAGAAATACGCCTGACTATACCAAGATACGCCTCCTAAGTAGCCGTATTTCTAAAATACGCCTGAAAGAAAACCTGGCGTATTTTTTGAAAAATACGTGTACGTCTAAAATTTAGGCGCATCTTAAAAAAATACGCCAAAGATACGCCTGGATTTATCAAAACTACGGGCGTATTACGCCTTAAAATCTCGTACGGGTCATCTCAATTCACATACCAAACAACCAAATACTAAAGCTATTTTTTTTTGTGCAGTAATGCAAAAGTATATCAACTGTTAATGTGCTGGCAGCCGTGTTTTTTGTCAGACTGAAATAAAATGAACACTCTTTGTAGATGATCTCCCATGCATACATTTGTAATTCCTGTAAAGTTTGCTTCAGATGTTTAATAGGAGATCAAAATGTGATTTCCCTCAGATGGTCCAAAGTGAAACTATGTTACATGATGTTGGCCATTTTTTTTGTCAGATTGGAATGAAATGAGCAATCTTCATAAAGGGCCTTCAACATGTCATTCCTGCAAAGTTTTGTTGAATTTGCTTCCGTGGTTTCAAAGAAGTTGATGAAAATGGTGATTTTCCTATAGGTCTAATGTTAAACATAAGTTTCACCCTTGCAGCCATGTTTTTTGTCGGATCAGAATGAAATGAACAATCTTTGTAAAGGATCGGAACGAAATAGCCAATCTTTGTTAAGGACCTTCCATACATAATTCCTATACAGTTTGGTTAAATTTGCTTCAGTGGTTTAAAAAAAAGTTGATGAAAATATGAAAAGTTAACAGACAGACGGACAATGGACAGACTATGATGCAAAGTGATGGCAAAAGCTCACAGTGATCCTTTGCTTCAGGTGACCTTTAAACCAGTTATCGGCAAACAAAAGATAGATAAATGATAGACATAAAACTCAACATATACAGAAGCAGTGAAATACTTGACAAAAATTTTCAATATAAGGCTTCAATGGATAAAAAGTAAGTTATAAGCAGGCAGGGGGTAGATAAGTCACAGACTTGAAAAAGGGGTCATGATTCAAATCACCATACTTTAGCTTCAACACAAATAGAAAACTAGACATGGACTGTGCCAAAGCCACAAATGGATACCCCAAACCCTTACTTATAATTCCAGAATGTACAAGTTCAATCAACTCCCCTTCCAAAATCTCAAGGTTATATACATGTAATACAACTGTGTAACATTTCATCAAAATCCAATGAGCCATTTATAGGAGGACATATGTTCACAAGATACTTCCTGCTTTTCCATTAAAAAAATATTAAAAGCTTGTGCATGATTTCCCTTATTATTTAATGGGCATCTTTAGGTTATATTTTACAACTGGTTAATTAACAAAATCCAACGAGTCCTTCAAGAGGACATGTGTTGACAAGAACCACTCTCTTTATATATATATATATATATATATATATATATAAACTGTCTATAAATTCAGTCAACGTGGAAACTTGTTCATCTCCCCGGATTTGCGAATATTTAGGCTAATGCAGGGCCTAAAAATTAAAATATAACGGTCTATCGTAGGAACCCAACGGGGTTAGAATTAGAGAAATGAATATCGAGATTGCCTTCCCACCGAGGGATTGGCTGTTCTTCGAATGCACAGATATTACAAACAGATTACACTGCCCACGCCATCTCTGTGAGACCAAAGGGATTTAAAATAGAGTGAGCTGCAAATTTATTTTGACACGTAACGTAGTGGTTAGCGCAGCAGACTCTCAACCCTTAGAAAAAATGGGGGCTATTTTTTTTTGAAAATGACACTCAGAAATTTTTCGTTTTTATTATTCGGTCTTCCAATTGTTTTGATATTATCTGCACTGATGAGACTTGTTGTCGAAATGGCCATATGCAGAAGATAAATTAACTGCAATTTTGGGTACTTCTGTTTAAAAAAAATGAAATTAATCATTTAGGCTTGAGGCATCTGCCTGTAATGTATTTTTCTATCAAACCAAAGCCAAAGTCTAAGTCTTTTAATATTAAATATTAATTTTTTGATGATTCCAGTGGGATTCGAACCCCCTCTGTCAAGGTACTAAGGGTTGAGAGTCTGCTGCGCTAACCACTACACCACCAAATCCATGTTCAAATTTCGGTTAATTAATATACTTAACTCTCATATTACGTGTCAAAATAAATTTGCAGCTCACTCTATTTTAAATCCCCGCCGTGCGCGGTCCCGGCTGAAGAATAGGCCCGCAGCATCCTCGGAGCTTGGAGTATGAGCCATCCTAACAGAGGACCCCGAGGGAACCCCGGGATATAGAAATAGGACCCAGTATCTCCGGCTTGCGGGGTGTGACCCCTCCTAAACGGAGGCTGACCCCGAGGGTCCCGGGATATAGAAATAGGACCCATTCCGTGGTTGTGCGGGATTAATAAATACACAACCCATCTTTCGGATGGGATGTAAACTCAGGTCCACGTGTTGGAAGAAATGCCACGCTTCCTGCACGTTAAAGAACCCTTGTAGCAAGCTCTCTTTGGGTGGTCCGTAGGTGATCGGCTACAAGGCTAAATTCCCCGCCCTTGACGATTTCACCCTACTTTTCCAGTGGCAGTCAGAATTTCCCGTCCCATGGCCATTTCCATACCCCAAAGTGATTATTTATCAACAAACTTGTTCTCGTCTTGATATAGCTGAAATATTGCTGAGTAGACGTTAAACAATATTCAATCAATTATTTTAAATCCCTTTGGTCTCCCACAGAGATGGCGTGGGCAGTGTAATCTACCCTGGGGCTTCTGGAAATATCAATCCAATCATGATGAGATCAGTCATCAGTGATAAGATTATAGGCCACATCAAATTAACTTACTAGTTAGTCTTCCAGGGAAGACATGTGTCGCCTCATAATAACAAAAATATTCTTCTAAGTACCGTCAAACAGGAAGTGGGCAAGCGAGAGATCCGAAACTCTGTTACACGGTATAGGTCCCCATACTGATACTTCATGCCAAATTGTAAAAAGCTCCGATACACGGTTCCTGAGAAAAATCCGACACAAATTTTTGTGACGCCGACGACGCCGACGCAAGACGACAGATAGTGATCCCTATATGTCGCCACTGCGTGAACGCACGCAACACAATTAACATCCCCACCCGCTCCATATTTCTACGCACAATATTTTTTTTTATTTTCAATTTTCTAGAAAATTTCTTCAAATAGTGAAAAACAGTAAAAATCTAGAGAATGTGTCTGTAAGACACGGATGCCCCGCCAAAAGATTATTGCAAAGGATAACCTCCTATATAAATGTAGGTCAAAGCATTTTAATTGTCATTAATTTTGGCAGTATTCATCAAGGCAATTAATTTGATGAAATATCATTGTCCTTTAATGTGTAGTTGTTGAAAAATGAACTTAAAGGCAAACCTTAACCAAATTTACCGAAGCGTAAAATACAAGTCAAAGCCACCTTATTGTCAATGATTTGGGTAGTACTCGTCAAGGCAATTGCTTTGACGAAATATCATTGTTCTATGATGTGAAGTTGTTAAGAAATGGACTTAAACACAAAACTCAACCAAAGTCACTGAAGCATAAAATGTAGGTCAAAGCCACCTAATTGTCAATTATTTGGGTAGTACTCATCAAGGCAATTACTTTGATGGAATGTCATTGTCCTATAATGTGTAGTTGTTGAGAAATTGACTTTAACGCAAAACTTAACCAAAGTCACTGAAGCGTAAAATATAGGTCAAAGCCACCTAATTGTCAATGATTAGGGTAGTACTCATCAAGGCAATTACTTTGACGAAATATAATTGTCCTATAATGTACAGTTGTTGAGAAATTGACTTTAACACAAAACTTAACCAAAATCACTGAAGCATAAAATATAGGTCAAAGCCACCTAATTGTCAATGATTTGGGTAGTACTCGTCAAGGCAATTAATTTGAAGAAATATCATTGTCCTTTAATGTTTAGTTGTTGAGAAATGGACTTACACATAAAACTGAACCAGAGTCACTCAAGCATGAAATATAGGTCAAAGAGTCAAACTACCTAGTGAACTATGTAGTACTATCAAAGATCTACCTACTGACCTATTATCATTGTTCTACCTCTTTCAGTTTCTGAGAAATCGACTTTAACACAAAACTTAACCGGATGTAAGGACATACGGAAGGATGGACAAGGGTAACACTACATGCCCCTTCCACATTTGTCGGCAATCGGCAGGGCATAAAACCAGAGGCTCCCAGGAGCCTGTATCGCTCACCTGGCTTTCAGTTGCCACAATCAAGGTAACATTATAAGTTATACACTCAGTTGATCTTCAGATTCTCAAACTTTCGTAGCTCAAACACCTCCAATATATTGAACTGTATTTAAAGTCTGATCATGTTTTACTATATTTTGTAAATGGCAGTCAACAAACAATTTTCAACATTGGTTTTGAAGTCGCAACATCAATATCTACTTGGAAATCAAATTTCATTGAAATCAGACAATGTTGAATTTTCCCACCTTTTTTGGCGGGCAGTTTTAAAAATGGCGGTCAACGAACAATTTTTAACATCAGTTTTTGAAGTTACAACATCAAGACCAATTTGGAACCCAAATGTAAAAAAAATGGCTAAGTCAAACCAAACAGGAAGTTGATATCATAAGGCGAGCAAAATGGGAGACGACACATTTCCCCTATATATAAAGTCAAATACCAAATTTGAAATAAATCGGCTTAACAGTAGCTAAGAAAAGTGCGACGAAAATTTTCACTATGTTCAATAAAGGGAAAAAATGGCTAAGTCCCGCCAAAAAGGAAGTTGATATCATTAGGAGACTAAAATGGCAGACAATGCATTCCCCTATATATAAAGTCAAATACCAAATCTGAAATGAATGGGCTGGGCAGAAGCTGAGAAAAATGCGATAAAACTTTGGACGGACGGACGGACAAGGGTATTCCAATATACCACCCACTCACGAGTGGGGGTATAATAAAATCTTGGGTAATCTGCAAATTTGCAATTTTGACCCCGTTCAGTCCCTTATATCTGGGAAAGGATACAAGTAACCAAAAGTTTAATAGTCGAGTGCTATGTTAATTTTTCATAAGGAATCCATTGAAAATAAAGGGCTACACTGAGCGCAGCATTATAAGACCGCAGCATGTCGACCACTGAAATTTGAACAAGTGTAAACTAAAATGAATGTGGACACAGTAATTTCCTGGACACAATAAGGACCTTGACACATTAATTAACTGGACACAAACTAATGAAAATAACAAGTGAAGACCCTAAAAGATGTCTCGCCCGTCCCTGCTGGCCTCTATATTGATGTGAAATTTAAGTGAACTAATCAGAAAAGTGAACATGGCCACTAGACCATGAAATTGAGGTCAAGGACAAAAGTCACCTACCAGACTGACATGTACTACCCAAGACCAACCTACAAACCAAATATTATCAACCTACCACTTCTAGTTGTTGAGAAATGGACTTAAGCGAAAAACTTAACTTGGCCATTAGACCGTGAAATTGAGGTCAAGGACAAAACTCACCTACCAGACTGACATGTACTACCCAAGACCAACCTACATACCAAATATTATCAACCTACCACTTCTGGTTATTGAGAAATGGACTTAAGCAGAAAAACTTAACGTGGCCACTAGACTGTGAAATTGAGGTCAAGGTCACATGACGTCATGTCCGTCAGGTAGCACTCGATTAGTACTACCACTGGACCAAATATGATGTTCCTACATCAAAGGGTTTTCAAAATATCCTGTATTAAGTAAAAGTTAATAAGGTCGTGCCATTGTCATACTTTGCACGCCTATGTCTCCCTTTCCACGACTTCTGTCGCGGGCGAGACAAAAACTTTCCTCAAGAAAATTTGAAAACAATCTGTCTCCTAGAACCAAAGTTATGCAGTCCACAGACATGAAGATACCTTATTAACCCCTTTTTTGTCCCATTTTCTTAAACGGGCTGGGCAGGGAACGCGAAATTAAAACCTGGGCTTGTGTATGTGCCAAGAAACAACATACTTAAATTTGAACATGATCTGTACACTAGAACAAAGTTATGCTGTCCACAGACACAAAAATACCCAATTTAACCCCTTTTGGCCCCTTTTTCTAAAATGGGCGGGGCAAGGAGCACCAAATAAAAACCCGGGCTTAAGCATGTGCCAAAAAACATGATACTAGAATTTGATAACAATACGCCCACTGGAACCAAAATTATGCTGTCCACAGACGCCGAAGCCATACCATAATATGACAGCAAAATCATAAACCATGGAAACCATAAAAGAGAAGCCAAATCCTTCGACGTAGGTACTACTGACATGACTGAAAGCTTACAATTAGATAATAATCAAACCTATTTTGGCCTTCCTTTTGTAACAATGAACGTTGTTTTGAAATTTCATAAGGATTGATAACTGGAAATTGTTAATGACCAATTACAGATGTGTCTACAGTAGTACAGATGACAACAACATTATACCATAATATAGTGGAACTGAGGGTAGAAAACCAACCCCTCTTAAAACGGGGCAGGTCCCTCTATGAACTGAACAATATGTTTCGGTTCCAGAGGTTATACGACCTAAATTTTTTTGCGATCGTATAATAACAAGAACACAGCTTCATATTTCCAGATGAAAGGTAGAATCCTGACAAAATTAACAAGAAATTCAGACTATCATTTTCCATATGATTACTTTAAAGTTCTGTACAAAAATATCAATCTGAAAGGGTCTCATTCTGGAATCCCAACATTATTTCTACTAAATCCCGAAAAAACCACTGATGACAATCTGATGAAAATCTGATTCCAAATGCATTTATTTCCCGAAATCTTTGGCTTAAATTATAGAAATTCTGATTTCCTGAGCTTAAAAACAATTCCTATCCCAACATCCCCTTAANCATTGCACTGCTATAATTATACCAGAAACCATTGAAATCTAGTGAGATGTCCAATAGCATGACATGCAATAACAGTTCATTCATGACATTATTATTTGAATACTTGAGGGCATCATCATAGATTTGATTGATTGATTGATGTTTTACGCCAACTTCAGCAATATTTCAGCTATATTGTGGCGAGAACTGTTGGGTTTATTGAAAAATTCTAATAAATACATAAAATATTAATATAAAACCATATAGCTTTATACAAGTAAAACAAATGTGTAAAATGTTAAAAAACATATTATTAAATTTTTGGTTTAACAATAACAATATTAGAAATTAGAAACTTGTTTAAAATTGATCTATTTAAATCTTACTAAATAAATTTATTGCTTTTAAAAATTGAACGATTTTGTCGCCAGCGACGTTTGTAAATAGGTCTTTAAGACAATCAGCAGAATAAAAATCACGCCTGATATCGGCAACATCTACACATTCAATTAAAACATGTTGAATTGTATAAGGACAATTGCATGGAATACATTCAGGTCGATCATCACTGTTGAGGATAAAACTATGTGTTGTTCTAGTATGTCCAATACGACTCATAGATTTGACAGTCAGCAATGCAGTGTGCAGATTACATGTACATGTACATGTAGCAATGTCCATAAACAGATATTTTTTTTTATATTTTATAACAAGATTGAGTTATTCAAATATGGTTCGATTCTGTTCTTGTGAATCTAACACAAAAAATTTAATGTAATATGTTTGTCTGAGATGCAAGTAAATATAGCAAAAAATTCAATGTTGAATTTCCGGGAAAGGATGTCTGATTTCCGTCATTATAATAGTGATGAAAGTAGTCAAACAGTGTGATATCAGAGCTTCGTTTAAAGTATATTTAACATTGGGCATTATTTTGTTTGCTGTATGCTTAGGGACCGACCATTTAACCTGAAAAGGGGGGGGGGGTTATGGTTTTTTTCTCTGGACAAAAAATTTTTTCACGCCAAACGCGAAAAAAAATATTTATTTTTTTCACGTGAATCAACAAAATATTTTTTTTTTCAAAATTAACATTATTTTTTTGGGCAGAAAGCCTCCTTCAGAATTTTTTTTTCATCATTTTGACAGCCAAAATATTTTTTCACGTAAAATTGGCTCCAAAATATTTTTTTTAGAAAAAAAAACATAACCCCCCTTCAAGTTAAATGGTCGGTCCCTTAAGACTATAAAAATTAAAAGATGTTTGAACATTAATACAGGCCTGTGTAATTTTTTTAGTTTCATTTTTTTGTTGTTTCAAAATGGCATCAATAAGCTGTCTAACTGCCAGCTGGTAGATCACAGGGGTTTGTTACAAAAAAAAAGCTCCAACCCAATTTTCCATCAGTGGTTTCACTCAGAGCTTTTTTTCTTAAGAAACCCCTAATGGTAGATAGCATATTTATGGTCAATTTTTACGAACCAGATCATCTGTAATATTAGCTGAATCGGATATGGATGTTCGCTGCTTAATCATGTTAATTTTAAAATGCCTTAGTCATGTTAGTAGCAAGTCTTCTAGAGAAGACATGTGTCGACTGGGTAAAAACCAAAAAAATATTCCAAGTTTTTCGAACAGGAAGTGGGCTTGCAAGAGATCCCAAACTCCCTTACACGACTGATACACAATACTTGCAGGGAAAATGTTACTAATAAACTGTGGTGAGATTGTTGGGGTGTTCAGACTCAGATCACCCCTGCTAGAACTAGACATCAGTGAGATGGTAATCATCTCTCTGGGCCTGCTCCAGGTTTGACCCAGAGGTCAATGGTCAAGGGTCATCAACTTTTGTATGTGGCGTATGTCACCTTGAAGCAATCTATCCACATGCCAAATATCAAAAGCCTATCTCAAAAGAATCAAAAAGTTATAGCCGGGGCACAAATTTGTCATTGCAAAAGCATGAATGTGACCCTGAGGTCAAAAGTCAAGATCAAAGGTCACAAACCAAGGTAGGCGACACTTCGTCTTGAGGTGATCTATCTACATGCCAAATATCAAAAGCCTATCTCAAAAAAGAAAAAAGTTATAGTCCGAACACGACTTTGTCATTGAAAACGCATTAATGTGACCCTGAGGTCAAACGTCAAGGTCAAAGGTCACCAACCAAGGTACACAACACGTCGTCTTGAGGTGATCTATCTACATGCCAAATATCAAAAGCCTATCTCAAAATAGAAAAAGTAGACCGGACACCACTTTGTCATTGAAAAAGCATCAATGTGACCCTGAGGTCAAAGGTCACCAACCAAGGTACCTGACACGTCGTCTTGAGATCTATCTACATCATGCTACACGCAAAATATCAAAAGCCTATTTCAAAAGAGAAAAAAGTTAAAACCCAGACACGACTTTGTCATTGAAAAAGTATGAATGTGACCCTGAGGTCAAAGGTCAATGTCAAAGGTCACCAACCAAGGTACGCGGCATGTCGTCTTGAAGTGATCTATCCACTTGCAAAATCTCAAAAGAGAAAAAAGTTATAGCTCGGACACGATATTTTCGGACGGACAGACAGACAGACGGATAGACTGATTACTAAAGGGCATCCGCCACTTTTTGTGGCGGGGCCCTAACAAAAGCAGCTGGAATGTAATTTGTACACAACAAAACCTCACTCATGTGGAACTGACATGCCCTTAGGAACTTATCAGCATCGTTACTGAAAAGTCCTTGAAAAGTTATTACAGTGCTATTCACTGAGGACCAGTTAATAGACTGTGAACAATTTGAACTACACGTATAGATCTTGGACAAAAGTATTCTCATGCTATGATTTTTTCCTACATATTTCATGTAAAACTACATTTTGTCAATAAATTATCATGATTATTGTGAAACCATTTCTTCACTGATTAAATAATGAAATTTGCACTATTAAACTAGGAAATTTGTGAAGTTTAATTGTTTATTTGGCCATAATATTTTGACCTGTAGTTTCAAAGAATAAATTTTATATATGTAGGTAAAATTATGACTCAGTATTTTTACTTTCTGTTTGAATCATATATATAGTTCTCGGAAACTGTTGTGTAGAAAGTAATACTGAAATAATTTAATAAACATTTAAACTACATAACATTCTGAGGTTATTTTTGAAATTTTTCTTAAAAAAAATGGATATATTTATATGAAATAAGGGTAAAAATGAACCAGATAGAAAATGAAGAACATTTTCTATTGCATTGTCCTCTGTATGAAAACAGAAGGAATATATTTTTATCAAAATTAACAAATCTTTTCCCAAATCTGAAAAGACTTCACTCCACTAATTTATTCGTTTGGATTATGTCAAACGAAGATCCAATAATTTTACTGGACTTATGTGATTTATTAGAACAAAATGTTTTAGACAGACAGATAATTGGCAATCAATGCTGTTTATACAGTTTTTTTATGAATTACTGTATTTTATATTATATAAGCATTATGAGTGGAATATAGTATCTTCCTTTGTTATACATTTCTGGCTCTCTCTGGTTTGTTGGACCTTAATCGAAACGATCAATAGTTTATAACAGTTGTAATATTAGAGTTATCCCTCTTCTTATATATATACCTAACTCTCCCTCCATTACAATACTATTGTTATTTATGGATTATATGTTCTATTGTGCTGTACCTAATTAATATAATTAGTGAGAAAGGTGAGTGTGTGTGTATGTATTGGGTGGACGAATGTGTCTGCGTGTGAAAGTATACATGATTTTGTTATGCCCGAAAGGGCCCTGTGATTAGGCCAATAAAGAATTTGAATTTGAATTTATTTGCAGATGTCTGCATAAGGAGCTCTTGTACTAATTTTATGAATATTATTGTAAAATTCTAATTTTTTATTTTCATTCAATTTTTTAACAAAGGGACCAGAAAAAGGGTTCCTGACATCCATGGCAATAGAACTATTCCCATTCAAGCCATCAAAGTTCAACGTTACAAAAACATGACCATGCAGTGATATCTAAAAAATTTTTTATAGCACAGCTACATATAAATAAAGGAAATGGGACCTTCTCAGGGCAATTATAGGTCTCACAACATGCAGGGGGTAGTCCTTTGATGTATACCACTGTGCATATGTGTCTCAGAAAAGAAACCACTCTATAAACGTTTATGTAAGGATAAAAAGTTTTTTAAAAGTGCAAGAGTGAGTGTGTGGGCCGTGGGTGAGGTGTATGTTGAGGATTGGGGGGGGGGGGGG